>VXAX01000826.1:2474722-2710976 GCA_013399835.1 Leptocoma aspasia
CGGCCTGAGCCGCCGCCTGCGAGAGCTGGAGCGGGAGAGCAGCTACCTGCGGGCTGTGCTGGCGAACCAGAGCGCGCTGGGGCAGCTCCTGAGCCGCCTGGCCGGGACCCGTGCCGGCGGGCTGCAGCTCAGCACCAGCCTCTTCAGGGACACGGGCAGCCCCCGCCACCAGCACCTCCAGCCCGCCGGCGAGAGCAGCGACCACGACTACGCCCTGCCCAGCTCCCGGCCCCGCGGGCTGGAGGAGGCGGCGGCGGTGACTGAGACGGAGGAGGAGTGGGCGGCCCCCGGCGGGATCTGCCTGCACGTGGACCGGGATCAGGTGTCGGTGGAGTTCTGCTCCATCTGTGCTCGGCGGGCAGCGGCCTCCTTCAAAATGTAGGGTCAAGTACCTGCTGCAAGTACTCGTGGGGTTCTCACCCGTAAGGGCCTCGCGTCGCGGCGGAGGAAGCAGGCGATGGTGCGGAGGAAAAGAATCCATGCAGTGGTGATGGGGTGGTATTGGGGGATATGCAAAGGAGGGGAACCTGGCGCTTACTTAAGTGGCCAGGGTAACAAAAATTCTCTCGAACGGCACGTTGGGAGCCAGACGGTGGCCTTGGTTTAAGGTCCTGTAAATCTGGCGTGTGGACGGTAGTGGTGTGAGCCTGTTTGGGAGTCGCGCAGAGCTGCGTGCAGCAGTGCGACAGTGGTCGTGCAGACTGACACGCGCGTGGTGCACACGCGGAGGTGCCGCCAGAGCCCGTTCGCAGCACTTGGGTGAAAAGATCATGCCGACTTGATGCATGAAGGTGTGCTCGGCTCCACTTCGCAGTAAAGATAATGCTGACTACCCGGTCTTGAGTCAGATAATGTCTAGCCTGCTTGTCCTGAGGAGCCGAAAATGCTTGCTTAGAAAACCAAACAAAAACTCCATTATGACATCGTCACTGGACAGACTTAAGAAAATAGTAATGATCGGCAAAAGAAAGCATGCATATAAAATTGTACTGCATCTCAGTTATACATTACTATTAAAACCTCTCTGACAGTTTCTCTTTTAGGTGGTTGCCCTGCCAGGCTCCGTTGTGTAGGGGTTAAAGAACAGTCGTTTTCCACCTCGCAACCTGGTAAGGATCAATATATTCCCATAATGTGGTATCAGACAGCTTGCTTTGCTTATCCCAGTCTCTTGTAATGACTGGTTCAGAAAGTGATTTCTCTGGTCCTTGGCCTACTCTGCCAAAATGTTTCTAGTTCTGGATTACACCTAATAGTAAAGGTTACAATCACATCCTTCTCATTAGCTGTTTTCTTCTTTTATTTTTTGAAACAAATACATTGGGTACATAGTAGCCAATACAGGAGCTACGTTTTGAGTTTTAAAAAAATGCTCATGCCGTTTGAAATAGAAATTTCCTATTAAACCAAGTATCTGATGAACTGAAAAAGGAAAATATGCTAATAAGGGAGATGTGACATTTATAGCCTTTTATTACAGGAGACTGTCCCAAAAGTCTAAGTAAATCGCTTTTTGAATGAAAAAAAAAAAAAGGAATTTGTGACCTGTGGGTTTAAAATGCTGTCTAGTGTTAGGGATGCACAGTACCATTCAAAAGCCGTTCTCTAGCTTGCTCTAAGTCACGATGCAGAGTTTCACCTGATGAAACAGCCTAAACTCTGGTTAAATCACTGCAGAGGAATCCTCACATAGAGGAGTTGCTCTTGCATGGACCTCTGAGGAGAATTAGGTTTCAAGAGTCAGTGCATCGAAGTAACTCATTACTTTACCTTCCCATAAGTAAATCTCTGTGCCCATGCACACTGAAATTCTTATGTTACTTCAGAGTAGCTTTAAATTTGAAAAATATTGCATGTATATGCATGTGCTTAACTCTACTGTAGAGTTCTTAATTTAGCCTCTTACAGTATCCAGAAATCTATAACCTGATATAATTAAGCACAGTTTGGAGATGGACAAATTTGTATCTTAAGGCTAATGATATGAAAAATGCGCTATAATTGCTCCTGAGATAGGAGGAAAAATAGTTTGACAAACAAATAGTGTGTGTTTTCTTGTAGTAGTCAGTGTTTCTCCCTATCACAAAAGATGAGTGGGTTCTTTTTTCAGTTGTATTATAATGTTTAGGTTGTTTAAATGTATGTCAGTTGGGGGAAGGATTGTGAAAATGATAATATGTAAAGTGAGGTTTCACAAAGAATACTTAGCTGCATTTATTAATTTCTTTTTAAAAAATGATGCTATTTAGTGCTTCTGAAGTCTTGTCTCTTAAAGCCTTAAATTTTGTGTTTAAGGCTAAGTAGGTGAAAGCATTTTCTCCCAGTCGTTTGCTTTTTTGGTGCTAGACCCTGTCACATGTTCATCAGTAGAAAAGGAGTTTGATTTTTCTTTGTGAAACATCACTGTGTGATAAAGTATATGTGTATTTAGCATCCTTGTTTTTCTTTATGCTAAAGTGGATTCAGCTGTGTTGGGGCAGAAGAGACGGGACCAGCTGCTGGCCACATTTCCTGCTTTATTTTAAAAGGTAGTATAAGAAATGAGAATAAAGAGGTAACAGGGCTTTTGCTGTTTTTGGTTAAAAAAAAAGGAAGTTGAATGCTGGGATTATTTACTGTCATCCAGGATGATTTTTTTTTAAAAGGTAGTAGTCTATCAAACAGGTTTTACTCCACTGTATGCAGAATTCCATCCGTTCAGGGGATATTGCCAGCACAAAAGAGACTTAGTGGGATATGTGTGACCTTACACCTCTGTGGTGGCATCAACAGGGCTGTTCAAAGTTCCAGCCTTAACTTGGGTAACTCTGCTGTAACTGATGGGTTTTACCAGTGCACAGGAGTCAGAGTTAACCACCAGGACCTGCACTGGCTGATATGCAAAATGGAAATAATTTAGATTCAACCTAATCTCAACCTGCCTAGCTCAGACTTCATGAACGTGCTTTATTTTGCGGTTTAACGTGCTTGAGGAAAATAGAAACACTAATGTAGCAAGCATGGGATGTTCCAGTGGCATTTTTATGGTTACTTCAGTGTTAGTGTGTTTTTTAAGTTAATTTAAATATGCATTCTTTCTTGTCGCATCACTGCTGAATGGCAGGGTCAGGGACAGTTCTGCTGGCCTCTGCTGTGAACCTGCACAATGCTCTGTCGTGACACGACCTGTGGCTGTGTCTGAGAGCAGCTGATTTTCTGACATGCAAAATGATGTATTGTGGTACAAGAACAAGGTCAAGTCCCAGGAAAGTCAGTGGCTGCAGGCATTTCTAGTGCCTACTGAATCATATTTAAACCAAATAGAAGGGAGGAAGTTATTTGAAACTAACCAACTGTACTATCTGTATGGTGTATTATTAATGTAGCTTTTTGAAGTGAAAGCCTTGAAATGACATAACTTAATACTTGAAAATATATTGTAAATGTTTCTTTGTAATTATGTGCCATTCAGATAAGAATACAATATCATAATAAAATCAGACTTGTTGATCTTTCAGTTTATGGGCTCAAATGTTTTTTCATCTTTTTCTTTTCGTGAATGACTTGGTTCATTAAACAAAGTGGTAAAACAGAAAGGGGAAAATGTTGTTGCTGCTATTTCTGGGTCATCAGCTGGAAAACAAGGTAAAATGGATCAGGGTATGCAGGAGAAATGTTCTTGCTCTTCTGTCTTTAAAGGTAATTTTGTGGTAAGGACAACAAAAAGGTGTTATTCCTTGAACTCAGAGAGAGCTGTACTTCTGATAATCAGCACTTCTTGTATTTCATAGTTGTTCTTAATTTTTATTAATATGGATAATGTTTGATCAATATACCATGGACGAGTAAAATACTTACATAAACCCTGCTGTGGTTTATTGGCATCTTCCTCCTTTTTGTTCTATTTTTAGGCTCTGAAGTTTCATGACTGGTTAATTACATGCTGTTGAATCACAATCTTTGATCAAATTGCTGTTTCCACACGACACACCGGAGTGAGCATTAAAAACAAAAGGTTTGACAGTGCTGAAAGGACAGAACATCTTCATGGCTCTGGAGTGGGCCATGTACTGTATGTTCACATTTCTGGTCATCTTAAATGCTTTATTTGTAGAGGACAGTTTAAAATAGGGCACTGGCTTCCTAGCATAAGGGGATTCTAGTAAACGTGGTCTGCAGCTTGATAAAAAGGAACATTTCACAAAAAATACTGCATAAAAATGTAAAAGCATACTGGCATGCTCTGCCTTTTTGGCCTCTGATTGTAGAAAATACCCTGTTCAGCACTGAAATGTGTTTGGTAAATTGTATGTACCACAGAGCCAAGTGCTGCCAGTGTTCAGCTGCATAGCTATGCTACGTGCATTTACCTTTTTTTTCTCAACAGAGTGACTTGAAGACTATTTAGTGTTTAAATAAGAAACAATTTCTTGCTCAGTTCTCCTTTCGTCCTTCGGAGTTTGATTCTGGTGCTATCACTCTCGGTAGTGTTCTAAATTAACTTCTCTTTCCTCTGAAGAGCTTTGCAGCATTTGGGAGTTAAAAACAAATTGGTGCTTCTGTAATCTCTAGCTGCCTGGAGAGATGATATCAAAGGAAATGCAGGGAACCATGAGCCAACACTTGGCATTTCCAGATAATCAGATTTCTCATGGCATTTGTCAAAATTGTAATCAATTTTCCCTGTGAAACACAGGGATCTTTGGCAAAATACAAAGGCGCTTTGTACATTTACTGATTTTTAAAATGCTGTTTTCTAGAGTTTGTAGTTAAGGAGGTTTTCTGCTAGAATCAGCAATATTCTGGTTATAGGGCTGTATTACTGTTAGTTACACTGTAAAATGTCTGAAGGATATGTTAGGTATGGGAGATGTTCGAATGGACTCTGTTTAAAGAACACCATGTGCAAAAACTGCACGTTACCAGTTGCTGATTCTACATTTTTACACCCAGTTTAAGTGGGATATGCAGGTGTGCAGAAATAACTCTGCCTGTGCTCATTAGCAGGAGGATGCCAAGGGCAGGACTTGCACATATACCAGGAGGATTTGCAGGAGAAGTAGAATACATTGTAATGTTGAGACAGCATTTGGAATGGTGCATCTAGAAGAAAAAAGTGGAGCTTTTTTAATATTTCCGTTGGCTCTTTTCTGTGGCATTGGCATTATATTGGCATTATTTTGGCCATAGTTCAGACTTGCAGTAGCCTGAAGTCCTTTCTGTGGGATATGGAGCCTGTGCCTGGCTTGTTTCTACTGCAGTGGTGGAAGAAAGGATCCAACTAACACCTGTTCTCATGCAGTGTTTGTGGGGAGTTTATTACAGTTGCCAGAGGTCTGGTTCTTGGGGGTTGTAGGAGGTAGGTCATATCCTGTGTATAGAACATGGAATGAAAGGAACATTGCCAGATTCCTGTGTAGGCTCTCCTCCACATGCATGCATGCCAGAACTGGAATAGTATCTTGCTGTCCTGGGCAATTCTGAAACCATTTCAGACTTTATTGATTAGCTACTGAGAACACTTCTTCCCCTCAACAGTTTAAAGAGAAGCACAGAGGGTGTAATTGAAGTTTCCTTGTTCACAAACACACCACCTTTGTAGTCTCAGGAGTGTTCAGCTGCCCTTTGATGTGACTAGTGCTGAACATGTAAAGGACATGCTTGCAATTTGTGTGTTTGTCAGTGATGCGGGAAACAACTATCAGTCTTTGCAACTTACTAAAAATGTTGAGAAATGTAACTTTTTAAATGTATAATCTTCACCTTTCACTTTAAGAAATGAGTATTAAAAGGATGTGGTTTGTTCAGGTCAGACCACTAAACATCCGAACATGCATTTTGGTGACTGAGGATAATTATCACTTCAATTTATACCAAAATGAAAGTAGTATGTGGAAAGGAAGATCCTTTTGAATCTCACCCTTTAATAAGCACTGGAAACTGTTTACAGTATTTTAACTATATCAGTTAAAGGCTTGCAATAATCACTGAGCCAGTCATTGTCATTCTTCAAGATACTATTGCACAATAACACCTTTATTTTATGTTTTTATTATCACAGGTAAGTGGTTCTGTTGGTTAAAGTCTGATGGCTTCCGGAGATAGGACAATTCACTGTCATGTAAAATACTTGGTCCATGAGAATCTCCAGTCGGGGTGATTAAGGTAAGGCCAAGCTGTCTGGGTGCAGAGCAGGATGGGAACATCACATGACACAGCAACACTTTGAATCAAGGAAAACAAAACTAAATGATCTCTACCTAAAAACAGCAGGGAGTCTGTATTGCTGCTTCCCTGTACAAATCAGGCTGCTGCTCCTGGTTATAGATAAAGACTGTGTCATGTTCCTGCTGTAAGGACAAGGTAGATAAAGATGATTAAACTCCTTCAATATATTTTTATCAGCATTACAGCATAAATTTAAACCCCTTTCAATTAAAGGTCTCAATGCTGAATTCTTAATTCTCATTAATAAATATTTCCATATGCATCTCAGGGGATGCTAGAATTTTATTGACTGTTGACCAGTAACTGTACAGCTTTTACAGTTACAGAACCATTTAGGTTTGGAAAAGACCCCCAGGATCATCAAGTCCAACCTTTCACTCATCACCAGCTCCTCAACTACATCATGGCACCAAGTGCTACATCCAGTGGTCTCTTGAACACCTCCAGGGATGGTGACTCCTGCCACCTCCTGGGCAGTTCATTCCAAGCCTTTCTGTAAAGAAATTCCTCCTGATGTTCAACCTGAAACTCCCCTAGCACCATTGGAGGCCATTTCCTCTTGTCCTGTCAGTTGTTGCCTGGGAGAAGAGGCCAGCCTCCACCTACGGGGGGTTAAGACCATACATGAGATTGACAGTATTGCTTCTGTAGAAGAATCCCTGATTTAGCTCTCAGACTGCAGAATACGCTAAAGACACCTCATGCAGTAGGAGAGCTGCAATTTGTATTGCTCTAGAATATCCAGGCACCAATGTGAACACACAGCTGACTCATAAATGCATTACTCTGGACCACTGATTTCAGACATAGCTGAGATATCCCAGTAACGGCACTGGCCCTCAAAGGCCTCTCAACACAGCCCCATCCTTCAGGAAAAGACTTAATTTCAAGGCAAAATGGTTACAAGGCCAGTGGCTGGTTTTTTGTTATGCTGGGAAGCCTGACATAACTATCACTCCTGATTTCTCTGATAAAAGAGTTCTCTACAGTGTGACTCACCTAACAGTGTAAAAGGGATAATCTTGTGACAGAAGTTTTGCTCTAGCAGAATGGAGAACAGGGAGAAAAATACTCAGATTTTGAGGAATGTCTAGTACAACCTTGCCTTGACCTTCCCCCTTTTGGTTGTGGTGTTTTGATTTTTTTAAAATAAATCTCTATGGTTTGCATTATGAAGGAAAACCCCTCTTTTTTAAAGAATACTCATTTTTTACAGCTTCTAAAAGTTGTAGCATCATCTTAGAACCAAACATTAAGCAGGGACTATAAATGCTTTCTTGCCTCCCATTTCCAAAGCAACACACCTGTCTGTTATTCAGGTGTATACACTTAACTGGGCATAATGAAAAGTTTAAACCCACATTTAAGTTCAAAACTTGAAAAAAATTTCAGTGCAGAGACTCCATATTTGTATAAAAAAGACACAGCAACACTTCTTTTTCTTGTTTATTATGGTTACTTAACCAAGGCAATTGAAAAGCTGCTTTACACTTCATTCAGGTAGCTCTTCAGGATCCCTGCTAGTGTTCATCTGCAGCAGCATTTTGATATATATCCCGTGCTGTTTAGTGGCAAGGTATAATCCAGTCAGAGCCTGTACCAGGATACCCAGACTCATCTTTCTAAAGACAGGCTGAGCAGTTGTGAGCCAGTAGCGTAACAGATTTTCTTTCCCTGGCAAGGGAGTTGACATGTACCTAAACAACAGAAACAGTGGTGGAAACTTACTTTTTTTCCATGCAAGTGTCAAGATTTAACATAAATATTTATGTAGATAGTAATTTTCTCTCTTCCTTCTCCTATGTGCAATTCACCTGGTGGTACTGAGCTCTCTGCATAAATACTTTAAAACATCCTGACCACGCCCTGGGTCTCACCAAGCCTCGCCCTGCCCTTGCTGTGCTCTGAACTACACAGAATGACACCCGTCAGGGATTTTGCCTGCTGGGCACTCTCTTGGCTGTCCAGCCACCTTCCGTGGTGGCAGGATGGCAGCCACCGCTGCACACACCCAGGCACACCATGGGAGACTTGGAAGGTCCCTGCTAAACACAAGGGCTTCCCAATGGATCACTTTGCAGATCTTATTTCACTTTGGTGTAGCTCTTACAAACTTCACTTTGTAATTACATGACCTTAATGTAAATCTCCTTCCATATCCTAAATGTCTACAAGAAGACAAGTGTGCACAGATTAAATATCTACAGAATTTACACTGAGAACTGATCATTTTACCCATAAATACATTTCAGTCAATACATTGCAGGTAAGACGTACCTGGCTGCAAGGCTTGCGTTCAAGGGCATAGCCAGGAAAATGGGATAGAAACCACCCACAACAGCACCTACTAATCCTCCTCTGATCACAGCACAGACCTCACAGTTCAGCTGACCTGCGTGGCAAACAATATTTCACTGCCATTATCCACACATGCCCCACCACATCCATTTATAAGCTGCGTGCGAGAACCTGAAAACAGGCTCTTGACAGAAACTTCCAAGCTGTACAGGTATGCAAAAAATTATAAAGGAGGACTCTTCTTTTAAAAAACAACAAAAAAACCTCCAAAACCAAAACAACAAAAACAGCCCCAAAACAAAAACAGACAAAACCAAAAACAATCACTCCCACTCCAACCTATAAGGAATTTATAATTTGAAAGTTGACCTTCCAATTAAATTGTACAGATGGGGGAAAACTGAACAGCTTTGTTGCAGTCACTTTTACATGATTTTGAGTGAAAAATGCTGAAAATAAGTATTGTGTAAAAGAATTTTTAGAAATACATATAAACATATCTATCTTCTTTCCCACTCCACTTTGAGAACTCACTGCTGTCCAATGCATTCTGTTTTTCAAACTCTGCTTTACAAATTGAAGTTTTTTAAGACCACAACAGTTTAAGAGCACTGTTCTGCAGGGGAAAAAAGCTCCTCTACTGTTACATTGTGTACAGAAAGCAAAGACTAAAAAAAATAAAGAGGTTTTTACCTGAAAATAAAGGGTCATGCACAAAAGCTTCATAAATTGCTGCGGTTGAAAGAAATGGAATAACAGCCATTGGCAGAGCAGACACCAAGGAAGCCTTTCTGACATGTAGGATGCTCCTGAAGAAATTATTTGCTGCTAAGCCACATAAGCTTGAATTTGCTGCTAGGAAGTATTTTCCATGATTACAAAAGTTCCTGTGAAAGAAGGAAAGTTTTTTCAGCAACTGAGAACTGTAAAAAAGTTTAGTTTAGTCAACACTGCAATTCTTTTCTGAAAATTCTGTGACAAGGGGTATGAGATGTAAATAAGCATGTTTCTAAGGATAATGTTTTCTAAAAAGAAATGAGGAAATATATATATACAATAAAATACATAATTTTAAAAAGTCAAGTCAATCTACTTACAATTCTACATTTTAATGTTTCGAGTAATATTAAGCACTACAGAAAAGATTTCAGAGATGTACTTGCTAATCTTGCAAAACTGAAAATACTAAAAATGTCAGACGTCAAGGACACCAACTATTTCCTGTTTTGAATAGGAAAATTCAAATTTTACCTTTACAATCACAGGCAGTGAAACATAGGCAAGCATGTCCATAAATATGGAGGACTGAGATTAAAATTTTAACAGCCTATTTAAGTACCTAAACCAGAGCAAATTAATGTACCCAGGATCAGCAGAATCTACTCAGTGAGGTACAGAACTGCTACCCTGCACAAAAGAAAAGGAGGATAGAAGAGTTGGGGTTTGTGTTTTTTTTTGTTTGAGCTCCCTAGTGTTAAAAACAAGTGCTTGGGTAAGCAGGAACTCTCAGTTTGACTGCAGTGTGCTTGCTCTTCCTTTCCAGACATCAGTGAGCTCCCCTCTGGATACAAGCTCTAAGTCCTGCCAGGGACTGGCAGCTACTTCTTTCCAAGGCCCAGCAATCCCTAAGTCCAGAGTTTCTATCCAGACATTACAACATCACTACTGAGTATCTGCCTCCCCTACTCTCCGGGGGAAGGAGGAGTTTTGGAAGCTGAACTTGATGCAAAGTTGCAGCCTTTGCCTTCTCACCTGTGTGGGGAGGCCCTGTGTTACTACCAGCAGTTTGTTTAGTCAGCAATTTAGTCCTATTAAAAAAATATAAATAAAATAAGCTTCTGATTACTCTTATTTCTAAAAAATTTATCCAAGCTGATACATACATGCAAATGGCTTGTAACAGAACCAGCTCAGGTCCAGTGAGGTTTTGCAGTAACATGCAGTATCACAAACCTAAAGGTCATTTGTGAGGCCCAGAAGGCATTTAGCTGGCTTTGTGCTGCACAGAACCCTGCTGGTGAGCCTGCAGGACTCCAGCTGACTCCTCCAGCACCACCTGGATACCTTAGTCTTGCCTTCCTGAAACAGGGAGCAGTGCAGAATGAAATGCAGAAACCAGCAGGTTTCTCACTCAGTTCTGGCCCCAGGCCAGCCCAGCTGGACACAAGATGACTCCAGCAGAATCACATTTCAGTTTCCTAGAAAATTTTTTAGCTCTAGCACAGGACTGTGAGAATGCTCAGAGCCAGTCAGGGCGGATCAGCCATCACAGAACTCTAGGCACTGGGGAGCACATGCCAGAAACCAGCTGAGCAGGACCAGAGCCAACACTGTAATAACCACACTGAAGAAAACATAAAACAAGTTTTCTGTTCTGGACAACAAGCATCTTCACAATTTTGTAACTGCAAGGGAAATTTGTAATACAAGAATAAGGAAAGACAAGAGCCTCCAAGACTTGAAATGTTTGATGCACTTATCTTCATTTATTTTACCAGCACTTACTGATCTGCTTTAGGAAGCTCATTGAACATCTTTTCTATGATTTCCATCCGCTTAAATCTTTCCAAAATCAGTCTTTGCTGTGGAGAATCTAGTTCAAGAAACTCTCTTCCTGTCATCTTGAAGTCCTGGATCATAAGGAAAAAAAAAACTATGTAATCAAAGTTACATAGCCCCAGTATGAATCAAATAAACATTTAGACTCTTTGCCACTATGAATCACAAATGCATTCCCTACTTTGCATGGCAATACTCCAGGTTTAAATTGCCTTAACTGTCAAACAGAATTGTAAGAAAAAACCCCAACCAAATAAATCCGTACTTTGTAGACATAAATCAGAAAGCATACAGTTGCAGTGGGTTTGTGTGGCAAGGTTTAGGTAGCAGGGAGGATGCAAGGGTGGCTTCTGAGATTCCAGGAGCTTCCCCCATGTCTGACAGAGACTGTTCCAGCCAGCTCCAAGACAGACCTGCTGCTGGCCAAGTCTAAGCCAAACCACTACAATGGTGGTGTGTGTGTGTGAAAGTTAAGAAAGGATAAAAATTGCTGCACAACAGTAGCTGGAAAAGAGGCATGAGAAGATGTGAGAGGAATAGCCCTGCAGACACCAGGGTCAGTGCAGAAGGAGGGGCAGGAGGTGCTCCAGATGCCAGAGCTGAGATTCCCTGCAGCTCCTGGTGCAACCCACGGTGAGGCAGCTGTGCCCCTGCAGCCCATGGAGGACCACGTTGGAGCAAAGATCCACCTGCAGCCCCTGGAGGATCCCATGCCAGAGCAGGTGGATGCCCAAAGGAGGCTGTGACCCAGTGGGAAGCCTGTGCTGGTGCAGGCTCCTGGCAGGATGTGTGGCCACATGGGGAGAGGAACCCAAGCTGGAGTGGGTTCCTGGCAGGACCTGTGAGCCTGTGGGGGACCCACACTGGAACAGCCACTGCCACTGAAGGACTGACCCCTGTGGAAGGGACCCACACTGGAGGAGTTCATAGAGAATGGCAGCCTGTGGGAAAGGATTCCCGTTGGAGAAGTTTGTGGAGAACTGTCTCCTGTGGAAGGGACCACACACCAGGAAAGAGTGCAAGGAGGAAGGAGCGGTAGAGACAACATGTGATGAACTGACTACACAGCCCCCATTCCCTGTCTCCCTGCCCTTCTAAGAGGGAGGAGGACATAGAGAAAAGCAGGAGTAAAGGGAGAGGTGGAGGGAAGGTGTTTTAAGCATTTGGCTTAATTTCTAATTACCTTATTCTGATTTGATTGACAGTATATTCAATTTCCCTAAAGTTTACTGTTTTGACTGTAATGGTAATTGGTGAGTGATCTCCCCGTCCTTATCACAACCCCTGAGCTTTTATTCATCACTTCTCCCTGTCCTGTTGAGGGGGACAGAAAGTGCTAAGAGCATCTTGGTGGCCACCTGAAGCCAACCCTTCACAACAGCTCTTGATTACACTTGGAGTTTAGTGATTCAAGTGCTTCTTCTCCTACACGTTTTACTGCAGAGGAAATTCTCCCAGACTTACTTTGCCAATCATACTTACCTTAAGTTGCTTTTATAACGTGAAGGCTGTGACTTAAGCCCTACCTATGGGACCGAGCCTGCTTTGTTTCGGGCTTGGCAGGACTCAGGAGCCGAGAAAGCAGGACAAGCGGGCAGGATCTCGCCGGGATCGCTTCAGGCCGCCTCAGGAGGGTCCCCAAACCCGTGCTTTGGGATCCCACAGACAGCACGTCACGGAACTGTAAGCACCCCCCGCTCCCTAAGCCTTGCACACACGCCTCTCCCTGAGCCTTGCGCGCCGCTGGAGCCGGAGGGAGCCCTCCCAAAGCCCCGGGGCCCGCCTCACGTCAGAACCCTCACGCCGGGAAATTGCGGCTCGATCCCGACCTTCAAACCCCACCGCTACCAGTCGCTGCCTCCACACCGCGCTGACCCTCCCGGCCTCCCCCTCGGGCTCAGGCTCCGACCCTGAACCGTACGGACGGACATGGCCCCGCCGCCCTCACCGAGCCGCTCCCGCCGCCTACAACATGGCTCCTCCCACCTCACGTCCTCCCCGTGGGCGCCGCCATCTTGCTCACTCACATGACCCAGGGCCTTCAGAGGCCGCCTGTGATTGGGCCGTTGGCCGCCGGCCCAGCATGGCGGCCGCCGATTGCCCGCGGGCCGGCGGGCGGGGCCCGGCGCTGGTTGCCGGGGCGGCGGATGGCGGCGGCGGCTCCTCGATGGCGGCGGGGCTGAGCGCGGAGCCTGCACCGGCGGCCCGGACGCGGGGACTCCCCCTTCGGTGTGGGGAGGCCCAGTCCTCGGGGTAACCCGCTGACCCCCTCCTCTCAGCCCGTGCCCCTTCCCCGCCTGCCCCCTCAGCCCTCGCAACGCCCGGTGCCCCCTTCCCTCGCCACCGGCTCCTTTGTGCTCCCTCCTCGTCCCGCCCCCTTCGAGCGCCCCTCGCCCCGGCTGCGTCTCGCTCCGCCCCAGCTCCAACCCCTCCGTCATCCCCTCAGCTCTTGCCTCTCGCTTGTCCCTCAGCAACCGTGGGGGGAATTGTCCTCGTCCTTAAACCAAGCCGGGTTCCGGCAGTCCACCTGCGCTCCATCCCAGTCCCCCGCCCAGCCAGCCAGCCAGCCCTCTGTGTCTTGTTTCGGCTCAGAAAGCTGCAGGCGGACCCCTTTGGGTTCGAGAGAACCGCGGGAGGGTGGAGCGGGGAGGGGATGAAGGGGGACAGCCCCTGCGTCCCTGCCCGCGGGATGCGGGGACAGACAGATCCCAAGTGCGAGCATCAGAGAGCAAAGCAGAGCCGCCCCCTTCACAAACACAGTTCCCATCTCCCAGAGAAGAGGATGCACAGCGAAGCCCTGGCATGTGCATCGCAGCTCCTCGTTCTCGCCGGGAAGGGAAGCGTTCGGAGCTTGTCCGCCTTTCTCAGACTTCTCCTTAACGAAGTAGATGAGGAAAATCTATCCCGTTTCTGTTTCTCTTTTTGTTTTTCCAGAAAAAGGGGGAGAGAGAGAGAGGCTGATACTGAAGCCAACCAGCTGCGCTTCTGAGTGGGAAACTCCGGACTGATCTCATGGCTTGCTTTTTATTTCATTAATACTTCATTATCTCTGAAAATGAGCCTTTTGTGAAGCTCTTCTCCTAACTCTCCTTATTCCTCTTTCACGAGGTGGCTGCTGCCGTGCAAGGGAAGGAATGGCATGAAGTAAATGACTCCAGTATAAAGCAATCTGCTTTGCCCAAGTGCCCAGTGGGCAGCACTGTCACTTTAATAATTCCAGGTCAAGGGATTGCTTTCCTCGTTTTCAATCCTCTCTTTTAATACATGGGAGGATCAGAGGGACATTAAAGACCGTAAGGCTGGGTGGCTTGCAGATAATAAAAATGAAAGTGTCTGCCCAGTGACTTCTGTTGGGTAAGAGGGTGATATTTGAAGGCTCTTATCTGGTGAGGAAAAAGGGATCTTTTCAGTCTGCTGTGTAGTCACCTAATACATAGCTAGCAAAATTAATTCAAGAAGTGAAAGAGCTTAAAGAGGCGCTTTGGATTGTTTTTGTCTTCCTCCTTGTTTGGATTACTTGGGCGTTTTTGTCCTGCAAATAATATGTTTTTTGAGCATGTACAGGTGGAGTATTGAGACAGCTGCCTAGAGATGGACTGTGCCTTAATTGTATTGCGTAAAATCTTTTAATTTTCAAACTTTGCTGCCAGAAGAGGAGTTATAATAAGGTTTTATATTGCCAAGGAACGATTGCTCTTGTATTTTTATAGAGTCAAATATATTTTAAAGAAATTGAAAGCATCTCTTAGAAAAGAATCAAAAAGCTTCTTTACCCCCCCATTTTTTTTTCTTATTTATGGAGAGCGTCGCAAGTCCAACCCAAGGGAACAGCAAATATTCATAGAAATGAAGATTGGAGCTGGATTTCCTTACTGAACTGTAAAAGTGTTCTGCAATAGATAGTCAGTTCCTGACCTTGCAAAGTGTTCCAGTAGTACTTCGTTAGTACCTGTAAATAAGTGCTTGCAACCAGATTCAGAAGTAGGAAGAAGAATGCCAGTCAAGAAGAAAGGTGGGCTATGAAGCTTCATATCTCGTATTGCGTCTTCGTTGTGTTAATTGTTAGTTTCTAGTACTTAACAATTTCAAATTAAAAATTTTAATGGGGAATGGAAATCGTTTCTCTTTTGCATTGAAAATGGGAGAAAAATCTGTGCACTTACAATAATAATTTTTAAAAGCAACTTTATGCTGTGTTTTAACATTTACGTCAAATTTGGCCTCAAATGGTTTTTTTGTAAACATCAGCCGTCTGAGATTTTGAACAGACACCAAGAGAAAAGCTTGATGTTTAATTTTGTGAGAAGCCTCTCTCACAAGCGCTAATAAATTTTAAAACCATAGCTTAATCTGTTATCTATTTGTGACATGTTTGGCGGATAAACATCAGCTATCAGTAGCAGCCTAAATAAATAACAAAGTTTCAAGGCTGATTTTAAAAGCTAGTTAGGAAAGCTGTGTTTTGAAGGTGATTTGAATGTGGTTTTTTTTCAAATGTGATTTTAATTAGCTTGAATTTCCATGCCTTAGTACAATATAAAACTACTGTCTTTAAGCCTGTAGTATGGCAACATTTAAGAAAAGACAAACAGCCTTACATATACAGCCAGACAGCCTCTTCTCACCTCAAGTTTGTGTTTGCAGCTTTGGAAAATGTGGCTTCCAGTGTTCAAACAACAACTGGGAAGTATATGAAGGCAAATTCTTACTTTGAAAACACTCACAGACCTTAGGTTATTTCTGGTTTCTTGCAAATTGGACACCCATTTAAAGGTTCTGAATATGCTAATAGAGTAAGGGTCATGGGAACCTTTTTTTATTCAGCTCATCTATCCAGGTGTGCCTGGATCTAATACATCCCTGGATCTGATGAAACAAAATGTGGGGGAAAAGGCAAAAAATGAATGTTGCAAACAGAAATGTGGATGTAATCAATGTGACTTTGGATTCTTTTCCCTGTAGGAATAATCCTTCATTAGTTATGAGTTAACATTTACTATTTAAATAATGATAAAACACGCAGATTGCTAGAATTATTTTCATGAAAAATCCAGTAAATGGGATTTTGTGATTGTTTTTTAAAAAAATGACAGTGTAGAAATGAAATTTCAAATCTGAACTATTTTAATGAATGGCCTTGTCATTCATGGAATCACTTGCCATTATGTGTAGTAAAGGTGGAAATGTGTGTGGAGGAGTTCCATTCTTAATAATTCATCCTGCTGTGCTGTAAAAGTGTCACCCTGATACTGGTGAGGCTTTTGTATCCTACCTGTTTACAGAAGGAAAACTGCGGTTTTAATTATTTAAGTTTTAATCCTGCTTTAGGTGATTTACGCTAAGGATGTTTCTGTGCTGGATGTTCAGCTGTAATTCAGTTTCCAAATACTTGCTGCAGGACTTTAGGGGTGAAATCTTACAGGCTCCTTTGTGCAGAAGTGAGATTGGCAATCACAGCAGTCCCTTCTGGGCTTAAAAATCTGTGAATTTCCTGTTTGTTTCCAGTTTGGGTCAGTCTTAGAGCATACTAAGGCTTGACTTTCTTCTTTGATGTTACCAGGATGTGTGTTTTGGCAACATTAAAATATGAAGTCAAGAGACCCAAATATCCCCCTTGAAAAACTTAAAATTGTCATATCGGTCAGTGTACTGAAATTGCCAGTGTGAATGTATTTGATTATTAAAAGGGTATTGTTTAGAATGTATTTAAGCATGTAAATTGCAGGATTAAAAATGTTGGCAAATCAGCAACTTCATTGTGATTTTGAACAATTTGTCTAGTTCGTGCAATAGACTTTAACTTTCTAAATGTAATTAAAAGCATGCTGGCAACTCAAACCATTCTACCGTTTTTAAAAAGATTGCTATTTTTTCAAGTAGTCCCTATTACTCCTATAAATGTTAGGGAGATGGAGGGGATTCCTCCATGTTTAGTTTTTGGGGTTTTTTCCCCATTTTTTTGCTTTATGATTTTGACAGCAGTTTGTGGCTAACTAGTTCAGTATTTCTGATGATGGCTTATTTTCCTTTTCTGGGGAAGATTTGGGAGTTGATGTCTACTGTCCTTCCCATTGAGGGCATCTGTAGAAATCTCAGTGGGATAGTCTCTTGTAGGCTGTGCAGAAGTATTTCAGTATCAGCACTGAGGACAGGATTATCCCTCTCCTTGTCAGCACTTCTTTCTGCATTGCTATTTTGGATTTGATTAAAATATTCTCCTAAAATCAGTATGGAGACAGAGAAACCTGTGAAACAAGTTTTAAAACATACTGATATTTATCACTGGAAGTTGTTACCAAACATTGTTTTCTTTGGCACTGGCCGGTTGTGGGTTTTTCTAAAGAATAATTGAAACATTTTGGGAATTTACCTTTGAAATAGCTCTCACATCTAGTACCAGTCTTCAAATTTCACATAGCTTTGCACCTAATTTACACTTCTCCTTGCCGCTTGGTGTGATGCCTGCCATCTTGCTTTTAAAAGTCCAGGCCTGTATAGTTAGGAAAAAAATAGTTTGCTTAATAATAAAAATAATATAACTTATAGGAAGCTTTAATTTCTTATGGATGTGGAAAAAAAGAAAAGCTTGGTTCCGGTCATGTGTCAGTACCTGATTTTCATTGCCTGATGTGCTAGAGTGAAAATATTTTGGTTTTCTCACTTCAGTATGGAGGGCAATGAGGCTCCACATTCCCAGGAATGTTCACAGAGTTGACATGCTTGCTGGCAGTACCAGCAAAAAGTGAGGCTGGAAAGGGACTATGGAGTATCCTGTGGTGTTGGATGTGCTCCCTTTACGTATGGGGTGAGACACTGTATGGATTGGTGCACTATTGCTGCACAATTAAACAAAGGGCTCTTCTCTTTGGCTGTTGCTCATCTCTGGTTTTGAAGTACACTTAAAGTTTTAAATCAGACAAGACAGAAATCTGACTGTAGTTACAAAATTGTTTGTTGGACAGTGCCATTTAGAGATGGAATGAAATGAACAATTCTGAGCAGTAAATAAATTCATTATTTTTGCTTAATTTTTACCTTTTTCAAGCTAGGATATTTCTGAATAGAAGTATTAATGGAAATATTTTGAATTTCTTAAGGAAGGCTTTGCTTCAAAGTAAAATAGTACTACCATACAGAAGAAGTGAAGTTAGGTTTTTGCATGGGTTTAGATGTCTGCTTTCCCTCCCTCCCTCCCTCCCTGAGTTACTTAGCTTGATTTCTGTTAACTGTAAGGGACTATATTTAGATCCGTAATTGCACATATTTTGGATTCATCAACAGAATAGTTAATAGCAAAAATGTTACTGTAATTCATTCATGTCTTTCACAGTGATGGAAAGAACTAATTAAATCCATGCTGCTCTGTGATGATTCCAGTTCTGGAGCCCTGCTTGTGATTCACACAGAGATGGCAGGAACCCCCACATCTGGGTGCCTGGCTGCACATGTGCTTCTAGACTAACCCTGTCATTCTCCTTGCACACCTAGCTGTGTCTAGGCAGTCACAGATAGGAGCATTGGGTTTTGTGCTGCCCTCATCCCACTTTGCATCTCTCAAAGGGAGAGGGATTGTACCTTTAGTCAGATGAAACCTGTGGGCTGCTGTTAATACCATCTTGGCTTGGCTTGCCCCACCTTGTTGCCTCTTTATAAAGACGTGCTGATTCTGTCATGGAATAACTTTTTGCATAATTCCTTTTATATTAAAAAATGCCTTCCAGGACACGTTTTATTAAGCACGTCAATGTCAAGAATTAAAACGTGTCAGTCTGATCCCATGTGGACAACTTCTGGGCCATTTAGAAGAATGTGACAGATGTGCTGTATGCAAGGCTGGATTCTGTAGTGGTAATGCTGACTTTGTGGCTGGTCTGTTGAAAGGAAGGGGTCTAAAAACAACTCAGCAGGAACTTTTAAAGCAAAGTTCATAAAGGACCAGACAAAGCTAGCTCCCATTCATGTCCTAATTCTCTTTCAAACTGGCGGCTTCTTTTTAGCTAACAAAATTTAAATTTAGGATCATAACTTTTTATGCTCAAAAATCTCGAATGTGGTTTCAGTCTTACATCTTACAGCAGCAAATCCAACATATATTGGAAATTTTCTTTCTCTTTTACTTGTAACAGGTAATTGGTATTACAGGATTTTTGTCCTTTCAGTTGTTGAATAAGAATTATCAAATAACTACATGGCTAAAAGGCCACCTCCTTCACACCAAGTTTTATTCAGCTACCTCTCAGTTTTTACAGTTAATTGAATGGGAGCAGTGCAAATTTTAGTTATGTTTACTGACTGTGGAAAGCACAATTTTAGACTTCCAAGACTTAAACAAACAAGTGTCAGAAAATTACTATCTAAGCTGTGCCAATTTTCACCACAAAGCTTTAATTTAAAGATGTCACTACTTTTATGGCAGTGAGCTTTTTCCAGCCAGACATTGTTTCCACTGTGAGAAACAGTGAAGTATTTTGCCTACAAAAGGACTAAAGGAGCAGGCATTATACAGAGCAAGCCTTTGTTATATGCATGGACACTGCAAAGCTAAGTGGGCTCTGGACTGGGAATAGTGAAATTTATACTGTTTTTCAGCCCTGCTGTTATTCTGGTCCTTCTCAGATCTACATGTTTAATGTAGATCCACCCCGTTTTAATTGCCTCACCTAGGTAGGGTGGCCTGCTTTTTGTCCTGGAGGGTTGCTTTGGTCAGCAGAGAGAGAGAGAGATCCACCTCCAAAGAGCATTTGGAGCTCCTAAGATCCTAACACCTAAGATCTGCATTGCCTTTTGTACAATTGTGATTTTCTGTCTCCCCATAGACAAAACACAGGGTAACCACACTATAACTCTCTTACCTCAGTTTAATGATGTCTCATTCTCTCATATAAATTTTAGTGGCAAAACCGTCTCCTTATCTGAGTATATTTATGAGAGCTGACACTGTGTGTTCTGTGAGTGCTATAAATTAACACTATTCATTATTTTAGTGGGGAAAAAAGTGTTATAAATTATTGCACTATTAGTCACTGGAATTGGAAGCAACCCTAGTGTTGATACAAGCACAAGAGGCAGCTGTGCATCCTCTCCTCCATTCCTGTTAAGTGCATATTGCACTCAGTAGAAGCAATGGTGTCTTGCATTATAAGCATAATCTTTTCCCTTCTCATCCTCTCTTCTTTCCTGCTGAATTTGTTCCAGATGGCCAAGCTAGATGTCAGAGGGTAACCATGGAGAAAAACCTGAATTTGTAACTAGTGGCCAAATGTGATAAAAGAGTATTTTGCAGTCCCTGCTTCAGCAAAATTAGAAAATCTGCCTTGCTCAGATATGCTTATTTTTGTCAGGTCATACCAGGTTCCTGCTTCTTAGAAGTATTTAAGGTCTGTTTCACTGTGGTATCTTCTTGTATTTACTGCAAATTAACACAGTGCCAAACAACAGCTTTATAAAAATAGAAATAAAGGTCATGTTTTCTCCTGCCATATTCATCCCAGAAAGAGCCAGCTAAACTGCCCTGACCTGATGGGTGATGACAGTAGTAATCAACATACAAAATATGTGAAGAAAACATTTGCTCTTTATTGGATGTGGTCCAGAAGAGTTTTTGGTGGCAGTAAACACTTTGCCAGAACAAGTCAGTGCAATTGTCCCTAAGTTTGTCTTCACTTCTGGGCTGAAGAGGTTAACGCTTCCTTCAAAATGTGTTTATCAGGGAATTGCATCATGTAGAGTTTCCTGGAAAGAGGGAATCTGGACAGTTTACAGTTTCACAAGCAGAAACCAATCTTTTTATATTTCAAATGCTCTTCTCTCCCTTGAATATATAGGCATATCTTGCATTATGCTGTAGTGGAATAATTCCAGGCGCCTTCTGGTTCAGATCTAGGTGTTGAGCACTATTACCACTGCCTTGCAGATGGATGTCTGCTAAGCTGTGCTTTTAACCAAAAAAACCTCCAACCAAACAATCCCAACCCAAGATTTGCAAATCTACAGACTTAGTTCTTTAATGTCCAGAATGTAAAATTTATTTTATGTTGTTGTCTGAAGGCATATGTTGGGTTTTTTTATTGACTCAGAGATTCTAGTATAATACAAAGGTTCTTAAATTAAAAATTCCAACATGGATGTGAGAAAATGTAAGACTATAATGCCTATTTTGCTAATAAATAAAGGTAATTTGATGTCATTCCATTTTATTTTTTTGCATCACTAGAAAGCATTTGTGTTACTGAATTGTTTTCTTTCATGTAATATAATGATTCTTTTGTATGAGTTTGGAAGTTACTTATTCCTGAACAGGCATCTTTTTCTTAGTTTTCTGTCTCACTCCAATTTTCACATTTATGTTAATTTTGATACTGAATGTTCTTTTAAAGGAAAAAAAATTACACAGCTGCTGTACTAAGTGTGCAACTCCTGGTCTTTACTCTTGCAACTATACATCAAGTTCCACTAGTTTTGTGTCTTGCATTCAATTAGATTGTAAGCTCTTCAAAGCAGGGCACTCTGATAATTTTGCATTGTTAAGATGTCAATTTACATTTATTCAGCTGTATAAATAAGAGGTTTTTATTTGGTTCTATGTCATTTTGAGAGTTTGTGGCTTCATTTTTCATTCTGTCTTCATATTTGCATTGTTGATTTAACATTGACATTTGTACACTTAGATTTTAACATTGTGACACTTGAAAGGCAGAAACAGGAAGCTCAGGTGAAGCTACCCATAATTCCAGGGTGTCTAGTTTTGGAAGGAGTCTCAAGGCCCCAGAATCTGCTCATTCTGTTGTCTGAAACACAAACAGGTCACCTGTGTAACCAGGTCACCAAACTGGAGCAAGGATTGCTAATGAACAGGTCCCACATTGCCTTCAACATATCTGGGAAAAGAGAGCTCATTGGAAAAAAGGAATGGCCCTGGTGTGACGAGCAGCTGATATCAGCAGTTGCTAAAGCCCTTTTGTGGTGCCCTGAGGACAAGTGATGTGGTAGGAAGAATCCAGGTCCCAGAGGGAGCCCCTGATAGGAACTGGGCTCTTCCTTATGGTAAAGTGTGATACATAAGATTAACAGGTTATACACTAAATACTGAGTATTTTTTCAATACTTAATTGTAGTTCACAGGCAGGGATGAATAGAGAAGACATGTCTGTGGGATTGCAGGGATCAGAGAGTCCCATCTGGGGGCACTGAAGCAGGAATGTAGCTTGGTTTTCAGGATGCTTCCTGATAAACAAATGCTGGAGTAAAGCTTGTGAGTTTATGCTGAGCCAGTTCCTGATCTTTATATAATTATCCTATTCCTTGTGTAAGTACAGTTAGTCAAGTTTAAAGAATTATATTTAAAACTAAAAAATGTGTGAAGGCAGCATTTTACCAGAACAGATATGTGTTATATGTTGTAAAATCAAGTTTGAAGATACATGGACAACAAGGTTACATTGAACTAATCAACACTGATATATGAAATTTTTCTTAGTTTTCCTCATAGTAAGTCAGACAAAAAGTCTGATTCTTAACAAATAGGCAAAAAAAAAAAAAAGAACCCATAACTTCCCTGGTTGGTTGTGTGTGTTGTGTTTCATAAAGCTGACTGTTTTTCTGTCCAGCTCCATCTACCAGTCAGTGTTCCTGTGTCGTTACTGGGTGTCCAGCCTGAGTTTATGGGTTGTGTGTTAAGATAAATTTAATTCCAGAAAAGAGAATAAGAGGCTTTGAGAATGTCAAAAGTATCCAAAAGTTGCAGAGGCTGGAACTGTGAAAAAGGACACTGAGCAGGGAAGGGACATGACAAATCAAACAAGTGTAGAAGAGGCTGTAAAGGGAATAAGGCTGGTTTGCTTTACACATTGACATCTGGAAGACAAGTAGTTGTCCTGATTTTTAACAGAAAAAGATTGTTTTTATATAGTAGGAATAAAACACTAGAACCTTCAAGCACTGAAGTCAGATGGTGAGGGATCTTGTGGATGTTGTAGGAAGTTACCGGTGCAATTAAACGCCATCTGGGTGTAAGCCTGGGTCGTTCTGCACAGCA
Organism: Leptocoma aspasia; assembly: GCA_013399835.1. Lineage (NCBI taxonomy): Eukaryota > Metazoa > Chordata > Aves > Passeriformes > Nectariniidae > Leptocoma > Leptocoma aspasia. Next base: position 2,497,821 of record VXAX01000826.1, read on the forward strand.
GGGAGGAAAACTGAAAACCCTGTAGGGCTCCTCCAGGCTCTCTGTGTCTGTCTATCCTGTTTCTCAGAGAGTTCAGCTGACACATCATAACACAACTCCTGCCCTTCAGAGCAATCTGACTTGCAGAACATTTAGCCCTCTGCGTTGTATCATCTGCTCAAATCAATATTCTGGAGCAAGAGACTGCTGAGCAGCTTCTGCGGGTCTGTGGCAGCCTTTCCCACGAGCTGTGTGGGGCACAGGGATCTGCAATAGCACAGCTGCATGGTAACACTCTTCAGTGCAAAGCTACCTGTCCTCCTTACTTCAGATTTCCTTGACATTTGGATACCTGGTTTCCCCTCAATATAACTGGGCATGTAATACTGCCTTGTTCTGAGAAATTTGTGCTTGCATAGCAGTTCTTACAGTCTGTCTGGCCCATTTCTTGTCTGCTGGCAGCATTTTGGTCTAGAGTAACACTGCTTCATGATGGAACTGTTCCTAAATTGGTGTTCTGGAGGAAAGCAGTTGTGCAGAGAATTCACCAAGGCTACGGTTAGTTTAGGGATGTCACACTTTTTACAGTTAATGGAGAGGAAGGGAAACTTAGAATGCAACCTCAGAAATATCATTCCTTGAAAGACTCTCCACTTGTCCAAGATTAATCTCCACAGGCCATGTGTTGGCCTCCTCTGTGTGCCAATCCGGTTGCTAAAAGCTGAAACCCTAGAAACAAGCCTGCCTGGTAATCCCTTTGATGATTACCCCTCTCCTTTTTCTGCCTCCTTGTTTTCCCTAGCAGGACAGAAGATGGGTTTATGTGCCGTGCATATCCTGAAAAGCTGTTATTTTTAACCCTTTTGCTTGTTTGTTGTGAGTGCTCACCGCACTGGGTGATTGTCACATACGTCATGCCTTATGCTTCCTCAAGGCTGTATAACCCATATGCTGCATATTCTGGATAGTTGTTTCAAGTCCTCTTAAAGAAATGAAGGGCCCAAGATGTTGGGAGCTTTCTGATTTTTACACATATTCCCCGTCTGCTTTCCCTCTGTGCAGTCTGCTAGATTAGTATGTGTCTCATATTGATGTTTATATGTAAATATTTATGATTATTATTTGTCTAATAGTTCTCAAGTCCTTTGAACCCTGGGAGCTTACAGCTTGTGTTTTTCTCAGCCATCTTAGTGTTCTGTTTCTTGAATTACTTTCTAAAATTTAACTGGCTTTCTGCTCTTTTCCTCTGTGGGTACTGAGTATTGTGTATTAGGATTTATTCCTTTGTGTTTGCTGTTCTGTGTGAAGATCAGGGAAGGTAAATGAGTTACTGATAGTTTTGACTTGGATCAGTCCCAAGGTAGGTTGCCTGTAAATTTCTTGCTGCATTCTCTTCTGCTGATCTGTAACAACTCATTTTAATTTTTTGCGATTTCAAGACCAGAAAATCTAATCAAGACATCTTTAAATAATAGAGGCAGGGAACAGTGTTTGCTTCTCTGTCTCTTTTGGTCATCTAAATGAAGGTTTGAACTCTCCAAAATGAAAGTAGTTTTTGAGATCCTTTTCTTCTAAAGTTATTGAAGATCACTGAGAACACGTCTTTGCTCCCTTTCCTGGTGCTTGGTTCTGTTTCTCACTCCTATTTTGGCTCCTGTGTTTTTTCTCCACCATTCTTCATGCCTTTTCCTGCTTCAGTGCTCTACATTTTCCCAATTCTGGTTCTCAAAAGCCTGTAAAGTGTCTCCTGAAATGTGTTGGCGTTTTCTTCTTTTAAAATTCATCTCTACAACAGACTTTGCAAGTCAGAAGATAATTGAAATCCCTTTTAGGAAAAAGCAGATTAAAAAAAAAAAGAAAAAAGAGAAATTGAAACAAAAACATCCTTTCATCTTATCTATTCAGTTAGGGTTAGATATCAACTAATGTTAAGTGTCTCTCACCAATGGAACCTTATTTTTCATTGAAGTTAACATTTTTCCACCCTGTTGCACCCCAAAAATATTTTCATTCTCAAACTCTGATGCCTGTGGGAGGAAAAAATGTAAATGTATTTCTAAACTTAGCAAGATGCTGTGGTAGACTTGGTTCCCTGAGAGGCAGTGGCTGCCTGATACTCCCCTGTGCTAGTGCAGGGTGCTGTTAACCAGCTGACTCTGATTTCTTCCATATCCAAGGTAGAACTTGCTAAGTTTGGAATTGTATTTTCATTTTTTCTCTCCATCTTCCGAGCTACCTTGTTTCATAGCTGGAGTTGAGTGACAGGGTCATACTCCCAAGGAAAGCAGCAGCAGCTCTCAGCAGACTGGGGGTGTTCAAAGCACAACAATTCGAGTGCAAAATCAGTGACTGGTCCTGGTTAGTTACATATATGGGTGCATATAGAGTTCAGCCTATATGACTTTACTGTGGCCAGAAGAAGCTCTTGAAAATAGCCATATATTCATATATATGGCCTTAGCAGCATCTGCTTGAGTTATGTGGTGCTTCCATTATCTGCTCCTTTGGTTTGAGCCACCATCATACAGCAAACCCTGGACTGAAAATGGAGGTGCTTAGAGACTGGTTTTTGAATCACTTTTATCTTTCTCATGTAGTTTCAATTAATCCTGTTAGTCAAAGCTGTTCCTAATTAGTTATTGAAGTTTATGGATAAACCTAAATTATCTTCAGGTGTAGTATATTTAGTTCATCTGAAGGATAAATGGTGTGCATAAACACCTGGGGGATATTTAGGAAACTTGTTTTTGTGGTCTGTCCTATGGTGTGGTGTGTAACCTGCCATGTACTGGCATGGCTGTGTCATCCTCAGTCCTAGATGAAGGCACAAAAACTTTTTAATCAGCTCAACTGCCCACACCAGCAGAGCTGCAGATGTTTCAACTCTACCAGGACCCTACTGTAAATGCTGCAGTGAGTATAGTGTCTCCTTGCCTATATGGAGTTTCAAAGTGATTCTAAAAATGTGCTTCCAGAACATGAGAGCATAGAAAACAAACCAGCAGAGGAAGGGAATCCTTCTGTTTCAAGATGCTGGTTAGTATTGCAAGTGGCATCCAGGTCTTGGATATGGACCCTGAGAAGCAGATGGAATTGATTTTGACATAATTTTAGCAAAGTAGATGATGTAATGATTGCAGTATTAATTTAAGTATGCATAATTATCAAATTTAGTCTTTCATATGTGTTACTTAAATTTTAAGAGAAATGCTTTAGGAAACAATTTATTGGTGAGAATTTAATGTCTCCTGATGTATAGTGCACCTTACTCTGTACGTGCTTGGATGTGTAGCTTCATTTCTTTTTGACAGTGTCCCCAGAAAACTTTTTGTCTGTAAGATATAGTGAAGTTACATTTTGTTAAAATATAACTTTGGTTTTCTATACAATTTCCTATATGATTTTTGTATTTGTTTCATTAGATGTATAAGCATTGCCCCAACAGATTATTTTACTCTATAGCATAAATGTCTACTTACTTAACTTTAAAAATCAACATTATAGAAAAATCTGTACAGTGGGGGTACTATAAAGTGTGGCATATTGTGTAATGATCCCATCTAGTACAATAACCCTGAGGAAAGGGTTTGCCTCCTCTTTGATTCTTACATAGATGAGCACATTAAGCGGAGACTCATTCTGTAAAAGAAAAATTGAGTAATTCCTTGTGTGATAAAAACTTTAGATTGATAGAGGAAGGAAAGTTTTCTGAGGGAGTCCAGTAAACCAAGTTACTGCTTTGTAGTTTTGTGCCAATATTACATATCTCTGATTTGCTGTAGCAATTACCTATTCCCTGATCAGTAACATAAACCACAAACATTCCTGAACCAGTTAAAAAATTATGGAGTGATAAAGGAATAAAATTTACAGAATTAGGAGTTTGGGCTAACGGATAACTTCTTGGACAAGATCCTGTAGGACCGTAAAAGCTGTTTTATTCCTTAAGATTTTTTTCTTACAATTTGTATTAAGATGTTTTGAGTATGATTTATTTAAACAAAACAATAATGCATTTACTGACTGTAAGAATATAAGCATGTTTTTGTAGGACTGTATCTTCTTATCAAAGCCATCTTTCAAAGCCAATAGGATCAATTTAAAATAGTGTCAAAAATACAAAGAAGCAGTAAAAAAATTAGATCTATGTCCAGCAGCCTCATGGGGCACAGCTGATGCTGACTTTTCAGTGGTCTTTTGTTCACAGACAAAGGACCTACTCAGGATCCACACAGAGGCCCACATCTTGGGATATTAAATTGTGTGTTCAGTGGATTTGTTGTCTTGCTTGAATTTGGTTTTGGTAGCAGTACCGGAGAATAGTGATACCATAGAACAAAGATTTTTTTGGTTGCATTTCTGATATACTCTATAAGGTACAGGACTTACTTTGGCTGCTCTAAATTAACTGTGTGCTTTATTGAATACTGTAATGCATTCAGTGATCCAGTCCCTCATGAAAGCCACCAATCTCTCATTCTTCTACTGTAATGCATTCAGTGATCCAGTCCCTCATGAAAGCCACCAATCTCTCATTCTTCTTGATGAAAAGAATGTGTGGGAATTCAGATTCAGAAACTTCCACTTAATTGGGTGACAGGGAATGTGGTTCTTATTTGACTATTGTGCTGCAGTCCAGGCAGTCCATTCTTGCACCCAGATAGTACTTAAGCTTTGTAGCTGCAAAAGAAAAAATACTGGATATCCTCATCTGTGTTGGGTATGACTGGGAGTTGACAATGGTTATTATTTTGGGGAGAATACTCAGCATTTTTCAGCTGTGCCATTGTATTACATTATTTTCTATTGCTCTATGTTGTGCAGAAGTAGGAGTGTGCAGTGCTGGTGTTGAACAGGATTATGCCCGGCGTGCTAAATACTGTCAAATGCTTGTCAGTTCATCAAGAAGGGGGAGAGTCCTTTTTTGAAAGCCTGATCTGGTGACAAATTGACTGGAGATTCAAGTAGTCTCCATAAATCCCTTGGCTTTTCAGGAGTGCTCCAGTAGTGGTGGTTGCATGGCCCATGGCCTTGACATGCTGAAATAGTCTTGGTCAGGGTATGCCTGGGCACCCTCATTGAATCACCAGCACATGTCAGCCATTGCAGGTTATTTGGAAAACTAGATACACTGCTGCCAAGTGAGATTGTGCAGGAAAAGGATGCAGCTCCACGCTGGAGCTTAGGGATGGAGTAAAAATTAATGTATCCTATTAAAGCTAGAGAGGAAAATTAGGCAAGAAGATTGTTACTTGATCTGGGATTTAGATTTAGCACTAGGACTGTGGTCTGTTGCTGGTTGTTAAGTTTGTAGAGTTTAGGACTCTTCTGAGGTCAACAAAAAGTAGACTCTCTGCATCTTCATGAGTTGAAAAATAGTATTTCAAGTGAAAATAAGAAACTGCTTATATCCCCAAAGGATGCTACTTTTTGTGGCATTGTACTTTTTAAAATACAAACTGTACACTTTAGAAAGGAATGATTAATGAAGGCAGGGATATCAGCATGCTTCACCAAGTCACTGAGAAAGAGGGAGTGGTATGCCTCATGTGGAAGAGGCTTTCACATCCCATTTTCCTAGTTTCTCAGTCTACTCTTAAAATGTGTCCTCAGTACTGGATACTTTGCAGTGGTTTTCCACTACTCTGTGGCTTCACTTTAATAGAAGTAACCATGGATTCATGGCATATGCATGTCTGTACTTGGGAGAAGGTGAATTACTGATTCCAACCCATGCTTTTAGTTATGGACTAATTATTTTATTGAGGCTGGCCAGAACATTCAGTGCATCAGTGAAAGTACAGGTGGGTCAGGCACAGTCATGAGGTCAGTAAAAGGTGTGATGTAATTAGGGTTTTAAAGGCAAAAGAAGCTGAGCTTACCTGCAGGAGTAGTTCTTTGTACCCAGCCATATCCCACTCAGATCCAGAGCTTTGTTTCAAGGCTGTGCCTTTGATTTGATGGAAGCCCAGCCCAGGTATTGTGATGTGACCTTAAAAGAGCTGATCTCTCTCTCTCTCTGTGTGGGTTATAAGTGGTCCTAAGTGCAATTGCCTAATCCTTACCTGTCCCAAGGACAGCTATCATAGAAAGAAGGGGTTCCTCTTGGAGACCCCCTCAGAGTGGGATCAAAGCAGAGAATTGTGAGCTCCTCCATTATAATGGCTAGACTGGTATAAAATGTTCTCTAATCTTCCTATCTATGTGATATGTATGTAAGGTTGGACTCAATGATCTTGGAGGTCTTTTCCAGCCTTAATGATTCTATATATTTATATATATATGTCTGTGCACATATAAAAACATTTAAATAAAATTCCTTTTTATTCATTATGTTTTTCATTTCTCTGATAAAATGCTTGTGACCAGCTAGAATTTCTGTGAGGAGACAGAAAAAAATATTGCATCTTTTTAAACTTTAATGATTGATTAAAGTTTTCTCCTTTTTTAATTTGAGAATGTGATCAGGTTACAGAATACAAGTCAAGTCTGCCCCAAGGTGAACTCATCTGGTTGTCACATCCCAAGGCCTATATAATACAAAGAGTCACTGAGGCCCTGAACGAAGACAGTACATCTTTATATAGTGAAAAAGAAGCTTTCTTTTAGTTATTTAGTGAAAAAGAATTATAAAAGTGATCTTTTTTTGCCTTTCCAAGCATTTTATACTACTTTGTTGAGTTTAGTCTAATCAGAGGAATCTGACTGTCTACTAGTAATGAAACTTGCATTGAACTCTGATGGAAGAAATTTAGATTGAGGCACTTGCTTTTAATTATTAATTTGGGGTTTTTTTAGTGTTTGGGAATCTTACTGAAAACTTGGTGTCACTACAATTAGAAAAGCATGTGCAGATATCTCAGTGTCATACATATGTACATTTCTGGACTCTAACTGGGATGGGGAGAAGGACAGATGAAGTCTGATTCTCCATGCTCCTCTATTTTCTTCTCTGTAAGATGGCAATGTTTGGATTTCATGCAATTTTACATGTCACTCATGCTCTTGGCAAGTGACTGCACAAAGATAATAGCAGCAGGAGAAACAGAGCTCTGCTCCTCTGGGCTCTCACAGAAAGGCTGGATTGCTCTCTTTGAGCCAGCACATGGATGAAAGTCTGCTATCAAAGCCTCATTTACCAAAGAGGTAGATAGCAATTTTATGTATTGAGGAAATAGAAAAATCCAGCCTCACTCTTGGACACCTGCCTTTCAGATACACATTTGTCAGTCAGAGAACTGAGTGCTGCAGATGCAAAGCAAGCACTTTGATGTCTTCTCTGAATATGTTTTAAGGCCAGTTTTTCTATATGGGTATCCATAATGGTTATTGTCTATAATTTTGTAGCTTCTGCAAGTTGTAATTTGGTCCAGGCCCCATAGCTTCCAGATGGTTTTGGATAAATGGAAGTTGAGCACTTGTTATGGATGCTATTCCAAAGATCATTTTCCCATACGCATATGCAGTGTTGCTCGTGACATATGTTGTTCGTGACAGGGGACTAATGACAGAAAGCAGTAACATCACCGTTCCTGGAAGTGTTCCAAAGGCATGTGGATGTGGCACTTGGGGACATGGTTTGCTGGGGAACATGGTGATGCTGGTTTAATAGTTGGACTCAATGGTCTTGTAGATCTTTTCCAAACACAGTAGTTTTATTATTCTAGAAACATTTGCTGCAAATGTTCCTTATGTGTGTGTACAATGCCTCTCAAAATGTGTACTTAACATTTGAGCATTTAGATGCTTTTCAGAGCTGCTAAAGACATTGTTGTGCTTGTTTGTTTTTTTTTTTAGATACTGACCGAGCTTTAGTACTGCTGGAAGAATATTGCAAAAAACTACGGAAGCCAGAAGAGCAACAACTGAAAAAAGCCATCAGAAAGGTGATGGGCATCTTTAAGAGCAGCTTATTTCAGGCACTTCTAGGTAGGTACTAATGTTTAATACTAGCTGCACTCTCTTGGAGACCAGAGCTAGGTCAGACCTAGTAACTTTCTTATTAGTCACTAATTATTTTATGTTTATGGTGAAAAGCATGATGAGATGATCCTTACAGGTCTTCGGAGCAGAAACTCGTTGTCCTGATATTTTAAAGGTATTTTCTTACAGAGAAAGAAAAGTAACATAAACCTATACAAGTTAAGGTATTGAATAATTACTCCTAAACCTTGCTGCTTTGCTTTATTTAATGGAAGATACAGAATCAGAGTAGGATATAACTGTTTATGCAAAGCTGAAGATGAAGCCATCTCCACAGGTAAATGGCCAAAGTTTAATTGATTTCACTGGCACCAAGTAGGATTGAAAATCTTTGTGTCTTTTGAATTATGTTTTTGTGAAAAGTGTCAGCAGAGAAACTCAAAAATGAGTTTAAAAAATTACTCCAGGACAGAGTTTGGCAGAATGTTCCCATTCACGTGATGTTGCAATGTTCAACTAGATGTGCTGGTATATCACTCAGTCTTTCTTCCACTTACTTGAAGATCCCCATTTCATCTTGTAAATTATGTTAAAATCTAGAGCTTGTTGTTTTGGAGCTTTATATAAAGCAACCTCCATAAGTTATTATATCTAATGTTTTAAAGGTCATACACGTTTGGCTTGGCATTCCTGTTGTTCCTTGTGCTGTGCCTGAGCTGCCAGCCGTGGGAAGTGGTGACTGTAACTGTGCATCTCCCTTGCTCTACCTCCCTCTGCCCTCTTGCTCACATTGCATGACCCTTCCTTCACACACACCGACATTTTGTGAGGAGCTCATCTCAAGGGTGCATTCCCTAACACAAATTATGTTTGTGGAAGCACACATGCCTTCAGCTTATGTCTGTTTGAAGCCAGAGTCTCAACTGTGCTCCTTGCAGAGCTGCAGTCAGGACCAGTTACAGAAAAATTTTGATGATGTGTCATAAAAGTGGAAGTACATCAATAATGCATTATTACTGTGAAGACAATGGAGGTCTGGGACAAGTTTCAGGAATTCCTGTAGCATTTGTAGAAAATGTGTATTACCAGTCTAACATTTCCTGCAAATGGAATTAATTATTGTTAGTGCTATTTTACTTGTAACTTTTCTTAACTTCTTTAAAGTGATTAGCTTTATTTTATAAACTCTACATAATTTTAATCGCTATGTATGCTTTGAAAAAGGAAATGGATTAATAATTGAATTGAATTTACCAAATAGTTGTAAATAGAGTTGAAAAATAAGGAGAAAAAGAAAATTGGACTTTTCCATATTGTTTTTATGAAGGTGACTATGGATGTAGAAATGTGTACTGAAGAAATACCAGTCACAGAAGTGACATTAGCTGTGCATTTACTTCTGCATTACTTGGAATTAGTTAGAATACTTCCAAGTATTCTACCAACATGTGTGCTTTGTGTGTGGCTACACTACAATATCTGTTGATGTATTACACATGTTAGAAACGAAAAAGTGATCATAGCTACAATAAGGTTAAATGCAAAGAAGAACTTGCATCCTTTGATTGCTACAATAACAGATTGAGGCATATGGTGTTACAGAAGTTAGCATTTTAATTTGTGGACCTTTAGATGTGTTTTCCTTCTTCTTAAATGCTTCCTTTTATAGAAGAGATTTGGGAATTGCGAGATGTTCAAAGTCTGTCATTATTACATTTGGTTTGTTACTTGGCTGGTCTAGGTTCTGGAACAATACTAAAGAGGGATCTCTCCTCCGTGAGAGGAGACATCCCGCACAAATTAAGTGTGGTAGATTATGTTATTACACAATCAATAATGAGATTCTTGCATAATTAGTATTTAAAAAGACCCTCACTTCCATAACATCTGTTTTAGCTTCATGGCATAAATTTTCTCTATTCACTTATAAATCAGACCACCACACAAAGGAATACCTAAGGCAGAGCTTCTGGTATCTTCTTAAGTTCTGGACTGCTAATGTTCCTTTGTCTTTTATATTTACAGAATGTCTAATGGTCTTGAAAATGTCCATTTTTCTGTGCCTGATCTTAATGAGACTTAATTTCCAGAGTCTGAAAGTTCATTGTCTTCCAAAACTCTTTCATTTATAGCTATCAAATATTGGATTTATCCAGAATAATTGACCTTTGGAATATTTAGGCTGTAACTACTAATGAAAAATGTGATTTTTGTACAGAATCGTTAACCTGGATTCAGAAGTGCACATTCCTACCAGAAATAAAGTTAACATAAAATTATGTGCCAAATTCAGTTTTGTAGGTCCCACAGCTTCAGTGGAATTTGGTTCCTTTACAAATAAATTCATCTATTGTAACAATCTCTGCCCTTTAAGTGTGGGTTCAATTCTCGTTAACTTCCAAAAGGCTTTAAAAATCTGTAGGATGTCTTTAAATTGAGTATAACTAGAACAGATAAAGAAAAGTAATAATAATAACAGAGTCACTTTTCAAATCTAGTGTTGTGTAGTTCCTTTTATTCTCAAATTTATGCTTGTGTGATTATGCTGATTTGATTCAGCCATCTTTGAACTTGGCTTCTCAATGTGTGTGTGACTATTTTTATCTTCAATGTGTTTCATAAATATTAAATGTGGACTACTGAACAGTAGGGTAACATGAGAGAAATGAAGATTGAATATTTTTCTTGCATATATTCTGCACGTGTGAGAAAGCCACTAAAATCATGTAAGGACAAGTTCTGTAAGTGATTTACAGAAGGATTATTGAAGGATCGTCCTTTTACATTTTAATTCGGGTTAAAATGTAAAAGGGAGAAGCATTCCCATCTCCCTTTGGGCTGTTCTTGTTGCTGGACTTCTTGCTAGAGTGGCTGTGCTCAGTGACAGCTGAGTTAGTTGCTAAGAGGCACATTTTCCAAGTGACATGTGGAACTGCAGTCTCTGGAGTCCCACTTACACTCCAGTGGCTCAACCACAACGCTTTGAAAATCCAGCCCTAAGAGGGAGGGAGGAGGAGAAACTCTTCAGAAGGAGCATGCAAAGGGAAGAACATGAATTTAAATACTGACATTACTCTTAAGTTAATTCTAGGTTTCATTCACCAGAAGGATTTTAGCCATTCTTCTATGGGCAGTGAGGAGTTATGCTGTTGTTAGGACCTTGTAAGGATTTCTTTCTTTTTGTAGGGTCATCTGTAGCTAGCTGACAGTAAAATCACAAGATTTTCTTAAATTGTAGCACAAGTGCTGATGTGACCATTTTTAAAATCCTGCAAGGAAGAGGAAGTGAAACCTCCAGAAATCCAAATGCCTGACTGGTTGGGACTGTCTCATAATGGGGCATCTTGGAGATATTGTGCTGAGATAAAAAAGGGAAATCATGAAAGAGAGTAATAATTGTCATCTGGATGTGTCAGAGCAACCAAACGCTTTTTGTTCCAGTTGTGTTCTTTAGGAAACTTAATAAATTTGCATAATGCAATACATAGTTTAGTACCATTTATTTCAAGAAACCTCTGCTATATATTTGTCTAGCCTTCATTTCATTAAGAAAAGTGCATGATTCTACAGCTTAGAGAGTGGTTCTGTGGAATGAGATTGGATAAAAGAGGTTTATGTCAGGGTTGTTTGGATTTTTTTGTGGATACATCTCTATAAAACATCATTTTGTTTCTAGTAGGAATTAAAGTGCCACAAATAACTGTAATCATCTTATGCAGTATTAGGTAAAAACTAATCTCCATAGGTTTTTCTAAAATTCGGATAAACCCAATCTGCAGTCAGTGACGTATTTCCTGGGGACTTTGAAACCACGTCTTGCATTTTTTTCTCATGCTTGTGTAACTTTGCCTGAATTTTAAAATGCTAGATTTCCAATTAAAATCTGCATCACTTTTTTTTTTTAAAATGGTATTGTACCATTTTTGCAAAATAATGCAGATGTTCTGAAACTGCTCATCTTAAAAATTGCTGTAGCAAACATTACTGTTACAGAATTGACTCATCATCTGTGTCCCAGCCTGCACTTAAAGACTTAGGATACAATGTTATATTTCCAGTAGACCAGTTTTACAGACCGTTTTTCTCATCCAGCTCACTTTTAAATAAACCTTGTTATTAAATCCATTTTAAAATTAAATCCATTTTTAAAAAGTGATCATGTCTTTTAAACCAAGTCAAAAAGGAAGTCAGATGACTTTTCTGCAATCACATATTACTCTTCTGTTGAAAGATTGTATAAATGAAGTGGAAGTATAACTCGATAATGTTACATTAGTCTCCAAAATTCCAGAGATCTAGTTAAATCTTGTGTTCTTTCATTTTACTGGAAGGTGCCTAGGACAGATAGTGTATATAAAGAGGACATTTCAGAGATCCAAAGAAGTTTCCCTTTGGTTTAAATATTTTAGCACATATGTATCTATTAAAAATAGCATAGTCTTTAAGAAATGCAAGTATTTATTGTAGCTAGCATGAAGCAAGCCAAGAGCTTGATTTCCTATGGATTTGTCTTAGTTTGATTGTCCACAGTGTCTACAAAGTTGTGAGCTGGGACTGGCATTTCTCTTGCACTTAGGGCCATGGTTAAATTTCTGGATAGTTTAGATATGAACAAAACTGGAGAGGAACCTACCATAGGAGTAATGATGAAGTGTTGGAACATGTCACTGTCATAAAAAGAAAACTCTAAGAATGAAAAATGAGGAAGATTTTGATAGGCATAGCTAGGAATGTCAAGTAAGAATAAGGATGAAAAATGTCCCCCACATTATGTAGGCTTTAATGCTGAGAAGAATAACGATACTATTGACTGTATAGGGAGAAGAAGAAAATATAGGAGATTAGTGGTAAGGCAAGGAATTTATTTAGGCATGTTGTGTTTAAGGAGAAAGTTTTTAATGAAATTTGAGAAGAGAGGGAAGGAGGTGGATCAGGACTGGGGAATAGATGTATGAAAATCAGGATACAAGATAAGAAAAGCAGACCTGAATCAATCCTCGGCTGGAGATGGGACCTGTACCAAAGCAGGAGTGAAGAACAATTATAGGTGCCAGAAAATGCAGAAATAATCTAATAAATCACACAGCTTCAAGCCATCTAAAGGCATAGAAATAATCTATTAAATACTGAAAGTTGTTGCTGTCTGCTCCTGTGGTCTGTCTTTAAGAAACACTGCTCTCATCTTTTCAAGCTTTTCTTCACAACGACCAAGACCTCTTTTGTACTTCTTTCTTTGAACAGGCATTTGACATTCATGGCACCACAGAAAACAAGGCAATGTCCAGTTTCACAAGGTTCCTGATAAAGCTGGTAGTATTGAGGAAATCCAAATGGAGAACTTGTTTGTGCTGTGCTGCGAAAGTTTTCAGATGGTGACTGTCGCTACTACCCATCTTTCTTAGTCCCTAGGAGGAAGCATGACTCAGTGCTTTGTCAGTGTTTTAGGGACCAGAGGGGCATGAAATGAATTTGCTGTGCTGCGAAAGTTTTCAACAGGAAGGAACAACTGGGTGTTGGCTATTCATACTTGCCAAGCTTGCTCTCAGTAGATGTTTTCGTCCCACTCACATGTTTGGTGTGCTCAACTACTTGCAGTGCTCCTAGATGTAAGGTCACTTGTCTCCTGTGTCCGCTGCTGGTAGACTTACTGTCAGTCAGCTGGTTTCTGATCATGTCAGGCTGTTTTGCCCACAGTAACAACACTGGATTCCTCAGGTGTTAATCCAGTGCAGCCAAGCCTCTGTCCAGCCCAGGGACTGTAAGCAATCCTCTTGCTGAGGGCCTGCATCAACCGTTCATGAACTAAAGAATAAAACCCTTGCTGATTTTGCTTGCCTGGGATCTTGTGGTGGGGTGATTCTCTCAGAGATTTATATTCAGACCTTCCTTGACTGAGAAATACAAATTCTTCTATAGCTGTATCTAAAAATATTGAAACCCTCCCTGACTATTAAAAATGTTGAGGAGCAAAAGAAATGTGCAAAACCTCTTCAGTGCTGTCACATTTGAGAGATACTCAAATGACATCTCTGACAATGGGGAAGCCTGTTATTACTCTGCATAGAGTCCTACTTTCCCAAACTGGCATCTTTCTTTGTTGCAGCATAAATTACAGCAGAACTGAAATTTAAATTCAAGGGCAGCTTTTGTTTTGCCTGAAGACAGCTGCAGCTGCTTTTATTCTTGAAGTCCAATTCCCTTAGTAAGCAAGTTTTGTGCTTTCTCTCAAAAGAGCTAAAGGTAGTGCTCGATCTTTGGGATGGTTTGAAGCTGTGTGATTTTTCTTTTTTATGAGCTGTGGGCTGGATTGCAGCCAGTTGGAGGAACTAACCCTTGCAATTCTCCAGTGAAAGTCTGGTCACAAGGAGTGGACCATTTGTTAAAAAGAAAGAGGAAAAAAAAAGGCACATCTGTTGTAACTGGTTTCTAGTAGATTTTGGCCCGCTGCTGGTTTTGCTTCCATGAAAGTGCAATTTCACCTGCATTATTATAATTTCTCTCAATCTCTTAAAATTCCTTCCAACCCATGGTGCCTGTGGATCCTTTAGAGGAAATAAGGCTACTTTGCTTCTATCAGGTTGCATTAACAACGGGCAGAGGGTCCAAATTTAGCTGGTGAGAGCTGACAGGTGGATGCACATGGAGAAAGAAGACGGACAGACATCATGTTGCTATAGAGGAATTGGAGTGAAGATAGCCAGAGGAGGGGAGTTTCACAGGCTGACAGAGAGTGGGTCAGGTTGGAATGGACCACTGGTATCCCAAGTGGAGATCACCTAGTCCAACCTCCCTGCTTAAGCAGGGCTCCCTAGAGCACATCACTCAGAATTGTGTTCAATGGCTTTTGCGTCTCTCCAGGGGAGGAGACCCACGGGCTCTCTGGGCAACCTCTGCGATTCACTGAAGTCTGAAACGTTACCCAGTTTTTCTGAGTTGTGTCTCAGAATTGCTTTAGTCTTTGGGACTTACTGGATGTTAAGGTGGTGTCTTACTGGTTAGAGATGAGGAGCAAAGAGGGCCAGGGCATGGTGCTCCCTGTTCTTGCTGGCCAGCCTGGTGATGTCAGTAGCCAGCTTCTTAATATTAAAGCTATTTCCCATCTTGAGGGAAGCTGTGTGCAAAGATGTGGGAATCTTGTGTGGGCACCTTAAATCAGTTTTTATTTGAAAGAATTTAAATATGAAAAGCTTGTGAATTACCAGGAAAGACCTCAACCCAGAACTGAAGCTCTGCTACCTCTTGCATTTATGGGAGTGAATGCTGATGAACTCTGGTAAATAGAAGGTCCCAGCCCAGGTCTGTGTCTGGATTCTCAGCCTATCTGAGTACAAGAAGAAACCGATTACAGCACTGATACAACCTGGGTAATACATAATCACTTGTAATCCTAATGCAACCCTCTGCTCGTGTTTTGCTGCCTTTTAACCCGTGAATGATAACATTTACATCTCAGACAAGGAATTCAGAACCTTTGGAGAGTTTTGTGATTAGAAATGCAAAAGCTGTGCATTGGAAAGAAACAATTTTTAATATGAGCAATGTGATAACTGTTGAGGTTGTTGAGGAATAAAAGCTGGTTTTTGTTTCTGTAGGGTTTGGTTTTTTGATTTGTTGTGTGTTTGGTTTTTTTTTTGTTTTTTTTAAAGTGCATCTTGGCCATGTGGATTCTGTGTATAATTAGAATTAATAAAATGCAGTTGCAGCAGCTGTTACTGCGTGGCTGCTGTCCCAATGTGAAGTGTTTCTTTCTCATTGCGTTAAATAGGGATAGCCCTTTATTGTTGGTTTGTGATGAGAACTAGAGACGAATTATTAAGAGACTCATTTTAGATAATTTGGTTTTATTTTGAATAATGCAGTTTCCTTTTTCAGGCTGACAGAATATAAAAGAACAATGAGATAGATGATTTTCTTTTGGTGTTAAAGAAAGAAAGACTGGATTTATATCTTGCTAATGTAGTTTGTACATCTACTAATAAAATGGAAGAAAATAATCTGGAGCAAGCTGTTCTATCACTAATCCCAGTGTTTATTTTTGTCTCTAAAATAGCAGAGGTGTCCTCCCCTGCTAATGTTGGTCTGCAGAGTCATTTTAGGCTAGACCGTGATGTGACTTTTGTTCAGTGAATAGAACTTTTTAAGAAATTGCATAATAATTTTAAAATCACAGAAACATTTTAGCCTTGAAGAGTGTTATACCTTATGTTTCTCAAAGCTGTTATAAATCAGCCAAGTTTATTGCCCAGTGCCGCCACTGTGGATCTTTTGAAATCTCAGTACTCTTTTGACTTAACCCTGTGCTTCCAGTGTGTTGTGGGAGTCCATGAAAAATACTGATTGGAGGGATTTAAGTGCAATTTGGATGGAGCACTGAACAGTAAGATGCATCAAAGTAAACTACTTAATCTTAGATACACATACCTGTACATATTTGTGAATATATATATGTCTATATATAAAATACTTACATAAATTCATATATACATATTGTGGCAGGTAACTGTGGATGTTGTATTTATCTCAAACTTCTGCTGTAGTTTGCTCAGGTATTATTCTGTGCTTGGGAGCTCTGTTGAGTATTAAAGTGTGTCTTGACAAGAAATGCTGCAGGCTGTGTTGTTCATTCCCATTGCACATTGATTCTGTGGTGAGGTCCATTTCCTGTGGTCATGTTTGTGTTCTGTCACCCTGATCTGCCCCTGAGATAATTAGGTGCTCTTTGCAAAGAAGACTAAATTGATGTCTTTAATTTGTTCTTTCCTGTCTTCATTTTGTCATCATAGTTGCGTGGCTTTGAGTATCTGCTGATATGGCTGATTAAGGCATAATTGCACAAAACCCCAGGCTTTAGAAATAGAAAATAGTTTTTATAATAATTATCATGACATGTTGTTACATTCTGTTATGTTATTTTGTGTTATGCAGAAAGGATGTAGTATTTCCAAACAATGTGAAAATATGAGAATTAGATAAGTGATCAGAGGGCAGTGCTATAACTAAGCCAGTTCTGGTGAACTGAGTTCAACTCCTGTACATACACAAAGTGTGATACTTCTTATTTCTTTTACCTCAAACTTGTTTCCTTCATAAATCCTGCTTCATTCAGTGTTCAGAAGGGGCAGGACTCAGGTCATGAGCAAGTATTTAATTTATTGTGTTCCCATCATTATTTACTCTGTTGGGTGGTGCTACAGGGGTGGTACTGAAGCCCTGAGAAATAAAACTAAAAATATCTTCTTATTTTTGTGGCCTGATTGGAGACACTTCTGACCCGATACATCACCACACGCACCACTTCTCATGTCTGACCACAGCTCCAGCTGCAACAGGGAGTGTCATCATTCCAGCAAGACTGTCTCATTTTGGGTACTTAAAACATGAGGATCATCTGATGGGTGATCATTTTTGAAAAATACTGTGTATGTGACTTCCTGACCTCAGTGAGACTATCAGTAGGAGTCAGGGGTAGGATGTAATTCCCAGGGTGGCATTTAATGCTCTTAAGCTAAAGAACCCTCAAGAAATCTTCTTATAGCTCTCAGCCTTTCAGCTCCTCAGATAAATGATGCAAAGGTTGCTCAGGCAGTTTTCCCAGAGCAGGCCCACTCTGTATACTGAATCAAGTGTCAGAGCAGAGGCACAAGTGATTTGTGACCATACGCCTAAAGTGTGACGCTTTGTAACTTTGGGACTACCTTGGCTACCTTATCAGTGTTTTGGAGTTAATTTTTCATAGTGATTTCTTAGACTTTAAGGATAGTAAAGAGAGCTTCTCTGCACAATTTCCATTGTGTGATGGTATTAATAACACACGTGTTTTAAAGCAAGGTCAAAACTGTTGGACACTTCCACATGAGCCTTTGCTGCCTGAGCTTTTAGGGATGCAGATGCTACCAAATGTGCTGCTTCCTTTCTCTTTGATCTGATTTTTATCCCAATAGTTAGATGGTTAGATGAACTAGATGATTTCTACTGCAAAACAAATGGAGTATCTTTCCAAGCAGACAGTAATTAGACAGCAGGAGAAATCCAACCTAATTGCAGTGAGACTGAGGGATAGATACAGGGTTGAAATGTTTAGTGGCTATTTTTTCCCAAATCTTGCATTTTCTTGAGTTATTTTTGATCTCCAGTGTTGAACTGAACTGTAACTTCATTCGTTTTCTTCTTTAACCTCTCAAACCAAAAGGCTGTTCTGTTTTTATTCTCGTTATCATTTCACACCTAGCCCGCCTTTTGAAGATTTAAAAGTAAGTTTTGGTGTGGTAAACTGCATTTCTTAAGTTTGTTTAGTTGTGTTTAACATGTAGCAATTAATTTATTTTTTAAGTTTTATAAATGCAATGTGGAAGACTATAAATATACCTCAAAAAAAGTATCTTTGAACTCTGTTAAAAGTTGAGGTAGCCTAACCCTTCCTCTAAGTAAAGTTTAGAGTGACATCTTGTGGTTACACTGATTTCAAATGCACATATCTGTTGGCATTATTTTATTTTGTCCACAGTAAATGTGGTGTTTTCTGTTTCAAAATGTTCGGGATTGCTCGCCAGAAGTCTATAATGATTTCCATTAAGGCTTTTGGGAGATCAGAGGAAACA
The DNA here is from genome assembly GCA_013399835.1 of Leptocoma aspasia. NCBI lineage: Eukaryota > Metazoa > Chordata > Aves > Passeriformes > Nectariniidae > Leptocoma > Leptocoma aspasia. Next base: position 2,516,321 of record VXAX01000826.1, read on the forward strand.
TTGCTATGTGTCAGGGCCCTGTAGATATAGTTTATCTTTTACTGCATAAAGTTTATCCTACGTACCTGTGAATTTCCAGTGTTTTGAATGCCAATTCAAGATGTTTTAATGCTCTTCTAGCCATCTGGAATTTCTTAAGAAGTTTCAATTCACCATAATGCCAAAGCATGTGGGAGCACGTCTCTCAGCAACATCTGTCTGTGCCAGTTCATTGCCTGTCCAAAGATTTCCTTAGGTTTAGGTAAAGATAAATATGTCCAGGAAGCTGGCATGGGGGATTTGTCATCGTAGGCATGGACAAGCCCATCTCAGATCCATCCTGCACTAGTGTATATGCGTGCTTCCTATGGATCAGCCTCCTAGGTGTTGGGTGGTGTAAATGCACCACCACCAAACTGTGTCCAGATGCCTAGAATGTGCTCAGACTAGTTTTGTGCAGTTTATCTAAATGAAATACAAACCTTTTCAAGGCCAAGTGGAGATATAGAATAATTCTGTGCTTAAAGGACCTGGGGAAATGTGAGATTTGCTTTCACTTTTTGATAGCCCTCTGCAGAGATGCAGGAATAGTGGGCCTGCAGAGGGTTTTGGTTGGGGCCAGCAATGTATTTCCTGGTTCAGTCTCCTAAATCAGCCATACAAAGGTCTTTTCCCATTCCTCAGCATTAAAGAAGAGAAAGATGGTGATAATCTGCTGGGTCAAGTTTAAACTATATAAAATGTTGATTAATGTTACCATGGAGCCTATCTGGCAGATTTGAATACCTGATTGTAAAATTGAACTGTTCAATAAAAGACACTTGACCTTTCTAAGAAATAAATTCTATTTAGGAGAATGGATTCATTAATACATCTCAAACGAGAAGTCCCTCTAGCATTGCTCCATGGTGCATCACTCGTAACATGTGGCCCCAGATCTGCTGTCAAGTCTTTTGATATGAGAAGCTGGATTCAGGAAAGGATTCTGTGTTTGTGAAACTCAGGTTTTTGTTGGAGGTACTTCGGTCATGTGAAGGTGCCAGCATTGATTGATGTCATGTGCTGGCAATGTTAAGGATTTTTAGCTTTGTGGTAAAGCACACAAGGAACATAAAATCCAAGAAGCCCAGCTCAAATCATCCTAAAAGAACCATCTGGTGACCTCATTTATTAATTTGATGAAAAAACAAAGACGTGATGTTTTCAATTAGGATGAATGTTTGGCTGCCCTGCCAGAATAGGTTTTGGTGGATAAGTAAGTACAAGTTAAGCTGTTAATATAATCCTAATACTGAAACTGGAAGCGCTGATGTAGATTGGGTGTAAAACAGAGCAAGTCATTTGGAGGGCCTCTCAGAGTGAGCTAGCCTGTAAAAATTATGTTTGAAGTACACAAAATGTGTTTAAATTATGTGTTTACAGGGATAATTCTGGCGATTTCCTTGGCAAAGTGCCTCCACCCATTCCAACAGAGACTATTTAAATAGTTAAGAAATTTGTAGATAGTTAGTTACCAAACTAATGTTGATCTTTTCCAAATGCCTTCTCCTTTTGTCCCAGAAAGAAATGACTGGTGATGATGTTTCATGGTAAAAGCTCTTTGTCTTTCATTTTTGTTGCACAGACAGCAATATCCTTGTGGGCCTCTTTGAATGGCTGCTTGGTGGATTTTGTCCTGTTATGAATCAGAATATTCTCTAACAGTTTTCATCTGCCCAAGAAAGAATTTGGCTCTTCATGCTGAGACAGATGGATATTAAGTAGATTTTGCAATGGGAAACTGTAAAGAGGTTTCTCCATAATGCAGGACATGAGGCTGAGATGACATTGTGCAAACCACAATTTTTTTCCAAATTGTGACTTCCATGTGGTGAATTCCTTGCACTGGCAGCAGATAACCCATTGATGCAGCCACCAAGAGAAATGGGGCAGAAGCCCTGTGCCAGCTGATGACCATTGCTGCTGAGTGTGGTATCCTGTACTGGGTGAGATGTGTTGAAAGTAAGGGCTCATCAGTTAGACAGTGTTTGGGTGGTGGAATAGCTCTTTGAGGGCTCAGTTATTGAATCCTCTGAACTCTAAACAGCTACTCATAGCCACTTTCAGCAGCATAAAGCCAAACTCTTAGTGTGCTATGATCGCTTAAGTCACCTCTTTCGTTTTGTCAGAATAAAAAAAAGATTCTAGCCATTCTGGCCCTGATTTTGTGCCAGAGTTCCCCTCACTACAGTTCAGAGCTAACATGCTGCCTGCAAAGTCCTCCAGTATTATTAAAAGCCACAGCAAATTTAAATTTGAAGTGGAGGTGACTGAAGAACAAAATTACCTACGGAGTTTGGGGGCCTTTGCTTTAAGTAATTGCTATCTACCTGTGTGAATCCCTCTGGGCTGCCTTTTTGGATTAAGTATTCCTTGCTTCCTCTCTAAACCTCTTGTTTAATATTCAGGTGTGTTGTTAAACAGCTGCTGCATCCTGTCCAAGCATAAAAAGGGGGATGCATTTCAGTAGCAAGCCAAGTGATACTTAAATATATCCCTTGCCTATTTCAGAGCAGCAGTATGGGAGTTAATTAATATTTATCAAATGCATCAAAGTCCTTGAATGAGAAGCAGTATGGTTGTACAAAGCATAGCTTGTTTATTTCCAACTCCTACCTGGCCATTTTGACCATTTGCTAAGTGCACTTGAGAGCAAGCACACAAAACTTGCAATAATGCTGACTTGATTTCTTTTCTTTACATGGGAGCAGAATCAGGACACACTTTCCAACAGTACAATAATTGCAGAAATGTAGGTGCTCTACTTAACCTGAGATAAAGGCTCTTCCCTTAATTAGCTGCCTGGCATTTTGCAATAGATGGTAATATAAAAAGGTTGTATTAACACAGTGCAATATAGAAAGACCTTGTTAGATTTTATTACATTTTCTGCTTGGTAATTTATTACAATTAGAAAGCCTGATTCTTTTGCTTATCTTGTAATTATAGTAAGGTGTTTATAAGCAGGAGTTCCAGCTGCTTTTCTGTATAGTCTCATTAGATGTGAAATGAGAACGCTTTCTAGACTGTTAATTTTTGCTCATTACACAGGGTGCATAAAGCATTCTGAAATGCATGTATTTTGTGAGGTCAACATTATATTTTGTGAGTTGCTACATGAGTTTCCAGCAAGGATGATGAAGTTCATAAATTTAGATGGTCCTCTGCAGAGGAAGGCCTTTTTTATTTTGAAGACCACATTTTCAAAATCCTCCTCTGGAATAGAGAGTTAACTACTTTTCCCCATTCCATCAAAAAGCAGTTTTAGGTGTCTGTATGTACGGTGCTCCCTATCCCTGCATCTGGCTATGGTTCAGTGTCTCCATTTGACACCTAGGAGTGTCTGGTGACAATGTCCATGTCTGAATAACACAAAAGCCTCCTGAGGAGTCCCATCCTTGTGTGTGGTGCCCAGCTGGGTTCTGCTGGGACTTTTTTACAGATTGCAAAACCCAGCTGATCTGAACAAAAGCTTTAGTGACTGACCTAAGACCTCACAGGACACTTGTGACTGAACACAGAGCTTAAGTAAGGAATCCAAAGCTTACATCATATCATGAGATCATCCTGATTTAGGCTGTCAAGCTCAAGTTATAATGGAAAGCATTGTCTGATTTCATTCTCTTGTAGAGAATTTAGGCCAGTCAAGAGCCTATTCCTATTCAGTTTTTTTATCTTTGCTGTGGAAGATGGGATAGGATATCTACCTAGAGCAAAAGTGGGCCACAGAATGGCAGGCAGTAATTAGAAATCAGATCATTTGCAAATAGGAGCAGACCTTGAGCTATTACTGGTGTTAAAACTATTAATACTTAGGCGTCTCTGTATGTTGCATTGTTCATGATAAATTCTTACTTTTACCAATCTGTTAATTACTGGAAATTATTTGTCTTACAATTTTGACAAATGAATGTCTGTTAGAGGATGGAACTGCTATCTCTGAGACTTTCACTGGCAGTCTTGCTTTGGTAGGTACTTGCTCATAACATGAAATCTGGGTGGTTATGATGGAACAAACCAGCTTCATGAACTCTGATGCAATAAGGATCAATATTTTAATGAGAATACAAAATCAAACCTTCATATTTTATTGATCTTCTACTAAACTTCCCATTATTCTGACCCTCTGTGAGTAAGAGTCCACTGATTTTATTTGTTCCCAGTCTTTAGTGCCTCTCTGGAGAGGAATTTTATATAGGGGCATGGAGTAATAGAACAAGGGGAAATGGCTTTTAACTGAAAGAGGGCATGTTGAACCACAGAATACGCTGAGTTGGAATGGACCCATCAGGATCATCAAGTCTGACTCCTGGCCCTGCACAGGACATCCCCAAGAGTCACATCATGTGCCTGAGAGCGTTGTCCAAATGCTTCTTGAGCTCTGTCAGGCTGGTGCTGTGAACACTTCCTTGGGGTGCCTGTTCTGGTGCCCAACCACCCTCTGGGTGAAGAAGCTTTTCCTAATATCCAACCAAAACCTCTCCTGACACAACAGTAGGTCATGCCTTCTGTTTCTGTCACTGGTCACCAGAGAGAAGAGATCAGTGCCTGCCCCTCCTCTTCACCTTCACAAGGAAGTTGCAGACTGCAATGAGGTCTCACCTCAATCTCCTCCAGGCTGAACAGACCGAGTGCCCTCAGCCATTCCTCATATGGCTTCCTCCCAAGGCCCTTCAACATCTTTGGTGCCCTCCTTTGGATGCTCTCTAATAGTTTAATAGCTTCCTTATATTGTGGTGACCAAAACTGCACAAATTATTCAAGGTTAGATTATATGTAAGAAACAAATTCTTTACTGGGAGGGTGATGAAGCACTGTAACAGGTTGCCCAGAGAAGTTTTGGATGTCCCATCCCTGGGAATACTCATGGTTAGGCTGAGTGGGGCTTTGAACAAGTTGGTCTAATGAAAGGTGTCTCTGCNTCCCAAGGCCCTTCAACATCTTTGGTGCCCTCCTTTGGATGCTCTCTAATAGTTTAATAGCTTCCTTATATTGTGGTGACCAAAACTGCACAAATTATTCAAGGTTAGATTATATGTAAGAAACAAATTCTTTACTGGGAGGGTGATGAAGCACTGTAACAGGTTGCCCAGAGAAGTTTTGGATGTCCCATCCCTGGGAATACTCATGGTTAGGCTGAGTGGGGCTTTGAACAAGTTGGTCTAATGAAAGGTGTCTCTGCCTGGGGCAGCAGGGTGGATTAGATGATCATTAAGGTCCCTTCCNTGGTGACCAAAACTGCACAAATTATTCAAGGTTAGATTATATGTAAGAAACAAATTCTTTACTGGGAGGGTGATGAAGCACTGTAACAGGTTGCCCAGAGAAGTTTTGGATGTCCCATCCCTGGGAATACTCATGGTTAGGCTGAGTGGGGCTTTGAACAAGTTGGTCTAATGAAAGGTGTCTCTGCCTGGGGCAGCAGGGTGGATTAGATGATCATTAAGGTCCCTTCCAACCCAAACCAATCTAGGATTCTGTGAGCTGAGCAAGGAGCAGAGAAAAGCTTAGATAACTGTAACCAACGCTTGTGCATTATCCACAGGCCCAAAGAAACTGAGAGTGAGATTCAATCCACATGATTTGCATCACAGATGGGCTGGCTTTTAGAATTACAGTTATACCCCTAAATAGAAGGGTATATCTTTTCAAAGAAGACTTTGAAAGCAGGAGATCCTGTTTGAGCTGAGATGACCTGGTTAGACTGGCTGAATTCTTAGAAACCAGAACAACAAAAAGAGCAAACATAAAAGTATAATGAAAACAATTATTGCTTTAAAACAAGCTCTAAAAATTCTGTTTCTGGATTGAGCTGGCTTTGTTTCTGAAAGATTTTTGTTTTTCAGAACAGACAGGCCTGCAGGAGAAGGAACCTTTTTTAGTTTGGACATTATATCTAGTTGTGCAATGGATTTTTTTGTACCAGTTTCAGTATCCTTTACCTAAGGAGTCTGAGCTGGAGACATACGAAGCACCAAGCCAAGAAAATCTGTCCTGTGTGTGGTGCAAATGTTGCATGTGAGAGAGAAGGACAAGTTTGTTCAAAAGCTTTGTTGGTGATTACTGGTGATTAAGTGAGGTGTATGGATGACAGCATAAAAATCCCAGTTGACACACCACACAAATTAAAATATATACATCTTTCATTAATTGCTTGTCTGGGACTATAACAGTTGCTAGAGTAACCTAAAAACAGGACTGTAAGTATTGGATAAGTACATCCAGTACTTTAATCAGTTAAAGTAACTGCCAGGGCTCGTGGGAAGGTAAGGGACAAGCTTTCTTTGTTCAGCTTTGCAAAATGTATTCTTTATCATGTAGGGCTTTGTGGCTTGGGAATTACTACCAAGCCCCAGTTTCCCATTGGAGTGCCTTTGTGTTATCTCTTATGTCATTCATGACCTTTGCTGTCAAGATAATTTCTTCCGTTTAAGATTTTTGGTCGAAGGAGAAAATCAATCAAACAAGTTAGTAAATTTATACAAGAGATTGTGAATTAGTGATCATCTTCACTTCCCTACATTTTCAGCTTTGGCCTCTGCAGTTAAGATGAAAGGGTGGAATTTGTGCCTTTTTGGGGGACTTGTCTCTTTTTTGATGTATTTCTTCTCAGCCTAGGATGTCAACTGTCTCTTGAAGTACCAGAGTGCTGAGGGGTTTCCTTCAGCATTTGCCTACAGAACTTGGTGTAGCATTAGGATATATCATGGAGGTCCCTGTTATAAGGCTGTGCTCTCTTTGTACCCTGTTTTTGTGCAAGCTATCTTTACTTTCAATAAAGAAAGGCCTAAGAAATGAACTCTAATGGTGGTTTGTCAAACACCAGATTTGTGTTTGTGCTTGTAGCTTTGGGTATTGATTGTCAGTTGGTAAGGAGATGGATCTCTGGAGAAATGGGATGGGGTTGTGAGGCACAATACAGTAATAATGTTATGCCAGGTGCCTTTTGCATTTAAATGAGGAGTTGGCATTAAATCAAGACAATCCTAAGGTACTGGAGGATGTCTGGGTAAACAAAAGGGCCTTGAACTTTTGCTAAGCAATGTGGGTGATAAGTAAAGGATTAGAGAGGAAGACAAAGGATAGCTAGGACATGTATACACAGTTCTCAGTGGGATAAACACATAAATGCTGATTGGATAACAAATTTGAATAGATAAATACCTTCTAATAAGAATTGTGTTATATGGTTACGCTAGGTTTGTGACACAACCTCTGCTGGCAAAGTGCTCTCATCCAACACCACTGTTAAGAATAAAGACAAGAACTGCTGGATTTCTCAGTCCAGATTCATATTCTGCAAGATTTGCACTACAAAAAAAATCAGATGTGAAAGTTTCTGGAAGAACCTTCCTAGAAATGGGACTTGTTTTACTGTGTAAGAGAAATAAATGCTAAGCTCTGCCAAAGGCTTGGAGATATGGATGTTCCTGAATAGAAATCTCTTCACAGAACTCAAAAGCATTTTTGTAGGATTGTGATTCATTCAAATTTTCAACTTCTTCCAGTGTCTTTAGTGCCAGTCCTCATCATGTGTTTGAAAAAACATAGTATAAAAATAGTCATGAGAAAAAGGCAAGTGTTATAGTTTGACATAGTTGCTCTGCCAGACATCTTTTTGCTGCAAAAAAGCCTCAGAGAATATTACAATTCCTTTTCATTGCTTTTCCTGGAAGTCACTGGACGTGAGAGGTATGGTAGTTGCATATCTCAAACCCACTGCTCATCATTTATTGCTATATATTAAAACTGTGCCAAGAACCGCAAAGCTTTTTCCCAAACCAAAAGATGTTTTACAATGTTTGGCAAAGGAGAAAGTTTTGAGGAGTCCTTCACTAAACAGTAAATTTACAATAATTCCCAGCTAAAACTTTTTTTGCTTGGAGGTACAATTTCCATAGTACAGTGAAAAGACCTAAAGAATTTGCTGTATACATGCTATATCTTTAGGGCTCTCAGTTGCACCAGGAGTGAATTCCATACCTCTTGGGTGTGACTGCACAGCTGAGGGTGTCAGAGGTTCTCTACTCTTTCTGCACTGGATAATGCTCTCATAAAGCAGCATCCAGTAAAGTGTGCAGATCTCATGTGGAAGCAATATACACAAGTGCTGGGACTGAACAGATGGCTCACAAATGCAGAAGAAGCTGCAGTCAGCAAATTCTTAGTAGTTTGCTTCAAGTGTGGTTACATGACAAAGTTACTGCAAGGCGAGCAGGAGTATGGATTTCCAGCAAGTTTATGAACTTGCCATGTGCACACTCTCACTATCCAACAAACCACTCTCAGAGAATGTACTGACAGCTGAAATCTAGTTGGAAATGCCTTTATTAGTGAACTAACTTGGGAACACATGTATTTCCACACGGGAAACTCAATCATCGACATGTAAAATAGCTTGAATGGTTTCTGACAAGGTATTGGCACTTGTGACCAGCATTCTTTCCAACCAGTCACAGCCCAGGGATCATCCCCATAAATCAGTGTACATGGCTGCTCTGTTCTGGAGGCTAAGAGAATTTTAAAGTATGAATCCAAGCCCAGCTCTAGAAGGTGATTCCAAGTGTGTGTAGTTGACATGGCAGAGCTTGTGCACTTTGGGTATTGGGTAACATCTCAAAAGCTTTGTCAGAATATGCCTTCAGATTCTTCTTCAGATGTTGCAGGTTGTCCCCATTGATCTTATGGAAGTGTATCATCTTTTGTCTAGCCTAAATTATATGCCTGATAGCAGTCACTCAACACCTTGGTCTTGTGGTCAAATTTGACTTTACTGCATCCAGGCAGATCCTGTGGCTTCTAAAGCCTCTGTGGACAAATATATTGTCTGGGAAGAGCCCTGGTTAGCTGCTAGTTAATGCATAAAAAATAAGGCTCATAGAGTTCATAAAAATGGAACATTTGGAAAGTTTTTAATCACCTTTCTAAAGGAATGATGGTTCACAGTCTAGAGCAAAGCCTTGGCATAGTCCAGAAAGCCAGCCGTGTCCTGGGGTGCATCAGAAGCAGTATGACCAGCAGGGTGAGAGAGGTGTTTCTCCTGCTCTATTCTGGTCTGGTGAGATCCCACCTGGAGTGCTGCATCCCTCTCTGGAAAGACATGAACCTGATACAGCAGGTCCAGAGGAGAGTCATGAAAATGATCACAAGGGTGCAACACCTCTCCAGTTAAGGAAGACTGAGGGAGTTGGAGCTGTTTGGCCTCGAGAAGAGAAGGCTTCAGGAAGACCTTATTGTGACTTTTTAGTACTTAAAGGGGGCTTGTAAGAGGGGTGGGGACAGACTTTTTAGTAAGACCTTTGGCAATATATCAAGGAGGAGTGGGTAGATTTAGACTAGATAAAAGGAAATTTTTTTTTACAATGAGGGTGGTGAGGCACTGGCACAGATTGCTCAGAGAGGTGGCAGCTGCCTCATACCTGAAAACATTCAATGTCAGGCTGGATGGGGCTCTGAGCAAACTAATCTAGTGGAAGATGTCCCTGATCATTGTAGGGACGTTGGCCTAGATGGCCTCTCAAAATCCTTTCCAATCCAAGTGATTGTATGATATGAATATTGGCTATATTCACCGTGAGAAAGCTCTGGATTGCTCTGGTTTAATCCCCTGAGCTTGTGCAAACACCTCCATCCCTGTCGGTCCAGTGGATGAATAATTTTAACAGCTGCTGCTCTTTTCTGATCAAAGGATGTAGGGCCTGGCAGCAGCAGCATATCTTTACACATGGAACTTCATCTTGACTAAAGCTTCTTCTACATCACCACTTCAATATCGTAAAAATCTTCATTTGGCCTAACAATCAAATCTCTCCTGACTGCTTTATCTCCAGTTCATTGATCCAAGAAACATCAATTATTTCTATTAAGCACAAATATTTTCAATTTTCAGGGATTTTCTACATAATGTGCAAAACTTCATCACCTTACATATAATTTAAGTGTTCTATAATATTTTGATGATCTTTCCTCTGCTAATTTGCTCTGTTGAGACCAAGCGTGAAAACTGCCTTCTTTGCAGCATCTGCACCACTAGAAAACTCAAATTATTTCAAGGAAGTAAAATCTTCCCATCCCAAACAGCAGTAAAAGTCCACTTTGTCACAGCAATATCCAAATGATGAATGTTCAAGGGCAAAGCTTTGATTAATGACAGCTGCAGTTCGGATTTCACTGATGGTGATTTTGTACCTCCTTCCAGACAGCTGCACACTTAACTGCAAGTATCTAACTAGACATATTTATTATGCTAGTTTGGTTAAATAGTCATATAAATGAAGCATATGGATACTTGTATAATTTGCATCTGCAGCGTGTGACTATTATGTGAAGTAGGCTTCTAGGAGAAGAGTATCTATCCTTCTGTTGAGATATTACTATTTTGTTAAATTATGGAGGTCTCTGATTAGGTTCCATAGAAGGGAAATACCAGTCTATTAAAGGTCCTGGGAGGTGAAGGGATGCAGTTGTTTTCTATTCAAAAGCACATTAATATACTGAAAGTTGTCCAGTAATTTCAGCCCTTCCAATGTGTTGAGTTTAGCAAAAAATTAGCAAATTTTGGGTGAGCATAGCAAACTGTAAAGCAAGTATATGGCCTTCTGTTAAGTGTTCTCTTTTTTCATAAATATGAAAGACTAGTCAGCAGTTGTCCTGCTGAAATTGTGGTGCAGGATTGCAACTGTAAATAGGCTATTGTGACAACTGAGTGGGAGTAAAGCTGAGGTGAGACTGCTAAAATGACTGGTTTCACCAGTAAGTTACTGTAATGTAATTAAAGTGGTGGTTGTGCAGTGATTGTTGGGAACTTGTATTTTGCATGCAAGCAAAGCTGTAGAGAAACCATCAATGTGATCCATAACACAAATTCTGGCTATTTTATTGTACAGATGTTATTTCAACTCTAAGTTGTGTTGCATGATGTAAAGTGTGTCTTCCTCCAATTTATGCCCAGGCATCTCCTGCAACATAGAAGCTCCCATCTCCATTTGTATTACTCCCCTCTACCAATTTCTTTAAATATTAGGTTTTTGAAGCTATCAATTTGTAAAATATTTATTATTTTATACACAAGACAGAAAGTAGTATAATGAGGTTGATTACACACATTGGCAGATATCAAACAGGCTTCAGGTCCTTGATGTGCTTTATTCCCTGTGTCTGCCTGAGCAAAGATTCCAGCCCTTCTTGGCCTGTCCATGCTTGCCTCCTCCTTGCCCTGGGGGTTTTCCCCCACCACATACTGTTACCTGCAGCATAAATCCTGATTTACCTTGAGGAAACAGGGCAAAAATCTCACCAGGCAAAAGGAACTTCCCATCAATTATTTTGTGATTGTAGTCAGCAGTGTTGCAGTGCAGAGAGAGAGTCACAGACCAATTTATGGCTTCAGAATTAATTTCTCTTGTGAGTTGTTACTAGCAGGTAAGGTGCAAAAAGCACATGCTCAAACACTCATTTTTGTGTTTAGGGACTGCAATCATGGGGGTAGTAAAATCCTACAAGGTGGTGCTAGAGTTTTACACATCACTGCAGCAAACAAGAAGATTTTGAGCTAGAGAAAGCACCCTGCTCCCACGTCCTCAGCAGATTCCAACAAATTAGTGTTAATTCTCTCTTTTTCCTTCATGTACTATTAAGTGCATTCTCTTCACAAGCTCATAAACCATAATGGGTGATAGTGTCTAAAATGAGAGTATGTTAAGAAATATTTTACTTCCTATTGTTTATTGTTCTTTGTGTACAATACACTGTGCTCCTTAGGACAAGTAATTAGTGCAGGTGATGTGGTTTTTGGGGGGGTTACTCTCGACTGGATGGTTTATATTACTCTTGATGGGATGGTTTATACCATAGGAATTTATTTTTTCTTGCTTGACAAGGGCTGGGAACAGTGAGTAAGAGTTGTCACCAGGTGGCACCATTAACCTAAGTTACGTTTCAGTGAGGTGAACGCAACGAAGTTTATGTTCAAAAGGAATTTAGTAGAGAGATTGCTCTTTTCACCTTCCTTCACAGTAAACACACAATACAGAGAATGGGCCAAATACTTCTGTTCACTGGCACATTTTAGATTATTTCATGTGCTTGCAGTGCTATAATGTGGTGAGGATTCTTTCCTGCTTTGTGTATGGTAAGTAAAATGCATGCCTATATTTCTCCAGAAAACCCTTGCCTGCTTAAGAATTTTGCAACATATTTCACATCTGGTGCATCCAAAAGCAAAATTTCCCCCAACGAAATCCCAGAACAAGACCAGGGAATTCTCAGATGAAATTACTTTGTGTCTAAACATTGTTTGAACATTTTAAGACTATATTCTATGAAGCTAAGCAATAAGAAATTGATTTTCCTTACTTACAGTGAGTAGCACCATGGGCAGTGCAGGGGAGATGACGAGCCCCATCCCTGGCTGCTGTTCAGAAGCGGTGCTGGTGGTGCCGACCCCCTCTGCATCAGAACTGCTGCAGCCTCCGTCAGCTTGCACTGCTTCTTGGTGCTCACAGGGTGGTGTAGCTGTCCTCTGAAGCGAGGAACAAAACTTTTCCCCTTGCAGACATTTCAATAGCTTGAGTTGAAAAGTTAGAGTTTGTTTTGAAAGGGTCAGATTGCTTTTTAAATGGTTTTCAGTGAATTTTATCAGCTTGATCCTAAGATGGTAAACATCATGGTGTTTTTTCTGAACGGTGATATTAACCTAATGGCAGGAGACTAGGATGGCCCTTGGGAAACAGAAAATTCTTATCTTCTGATCAGGTATTAAAGAAATGCAGACCATCAACCAGTTCTTTCTGAATATGCTGGAATATTTAAAGTGAGCGGTGTTTTAGCTGGCAACTCTGGGATGCTTTAAAGCATGGTTGTAGGGTGCAGGTTATAGTTCCTACTTAGCTCATAAAAGTAAGCAGGAAACCAGAGATTTATACTTTAAAGGATTATTTCATTAAATTTTTATTAGGGTGAAACCATGAAATGGATATTGTTCATGTGAACTGTGACTTGTAAGGTCACATCAAAGCAATAGGTTGATTGTACTGGGGCGTGTGCTCCCGCTTCAGTGATTTCAAGGGCGTTACTGGGTAGCTTTTTGTTGTACTAAACTGCAAGTCATGCTGTAATTTAAGTTATACATATTTTATGTGTTTCTTTTACCTTTGCTGGTCAGCTGTGAAGGTCACTGATTATGCAGTCTTTGTGTCAGTGTCCAGGCCTTGTGTTGAACAGAGGCAGTGCAGTCTGTCCTTGGGGATACTAAAACCCTGAGTGGACTCAGCTCAGAGGAACTTGATCCAGTAACTCCTGCTTGAGCAGGGAGGTTGGATAGGTGTTCTCCAGAGGTGCATTCCAGTCTCTGCCACTCTGGCTCTGTGTCTAGCAGAAGAAAGGTCTTGGCAAACAGAACTTTGGAATTTCTCTAATTAAGCCTGTGAAGTGCTCCGCGTGGAAACTGCAGAATTGTTGTCAGGTAGACTCCTTGCTGGTAAAGATAAGAGCAATATTCAGAGCATGTGGAAAGAACAATTCTCTTGAGACTTACATTTTGTTGCAGTTTTTTACTGATGTTTACCCATTACAATGCAATAGACGTTAAAATTCCAATTTGTCTTCATCCCCTAGCAAAGCAGAAAATGTGTATGGTGAATCTTTCTAACAGGTGCTGAGAAGCCATGATTTTTTTTTTAATTTTATTTTTTGGGGTTGTTTAGTTAGTGAGGGTTGGGATTAGAAGGTAGAAAGATTCAGCAACACAGTATCTTAAAAAAAAGTACCATTAAGGATCTGGCAAAAATATTGTCGGTTCTAAACCATCCTGTGTGTACACTCAAACCTTTTCAAGTTTCAGTGTGCTGACTCAGTGGGCATTTTAAATAGCAGCAGTAGCAGTATTATTGCAGCCATGGTCTAAGGAAGAAAGTGATGCAGGGCTTGTAGGGAAAAGAAGATCAGCCAAGTACGGTTTTTTGACAAAAAGAGGGTATTGCCTGGAAGAGTGTCTCCCTGATGTTGATTTTATTGGTTTATGTAATAAAAGGCAAATGGAAACAGTGGCATTATCAAATGCATCTGTGGTCCAAAAAATGTTATCTTTTTTCGCTGTTTGAAGGATCCAGATGGGGTATCAGGAATATTACTCCTGAGTCATGATAGGACTTGTTTATTGTTTTCCTGTTTCACTTTTAAATGGAGACATGGACATGGTAGCAAAAAGGAAATAAATCCGATGTGTAGGTATCTTTATCTAGGATGCTGCTTTCAGTAGAATCCTCAGCACTATAAAGCCTGTAAGTCATGTAATAACATAAATCCTAAATTCCTTGGTGTCATAAAACACTAGTAATACTTCAAACAATTTCTTTTCACTCTTTTCCTGGGGGGGTTAATTTTTGTATTTCCTCTTTATGTGTTTCTCCACATTATTTCACATTTCTGGTTTAAATTGCTTTGCCTTTTTTTTTTTTTTTTTAATATATTTTCTATTTTCTGTGGTCAGTAGCAAGTCATTGGTTTTGTACAGGCATCATCTGGATTTCCAGCAAGTACTGAAAGAACCCAAATATTTTCTTGAGTGTGATGCTGCAGGCAGCTCCCTGTGCTTATAACTGATTCTGTTCCTGACAGCTTTAAATTATTGCTGTTTTCTTGCCTGCAAGCCTTCACTGAAACTGAAATTCTTGCACAAGCCCAGATGTATCAGGAAAAATGTGGGCAAAGCATATGAAGAAAGCAATTTATCCATCACTGACAGTCTAGCAGTGCCTAACAGTCTTTCAGTGGCTGGTCAATGGTGAACGGGGGCAGTGGCAGTTTCCTAATGAGTGATTTGGGGTCAGAATGTCTGTAGGACCTGTAGACCTCCTGTTTGTTTTTCAGAAGTACATCTGTACTCATATAGACAACCGGTGAATAGTTTATATTTCTTTTTCTGTTAGGAGTTTGCATTCAAGTTATTATTTATACAATGCTCATCTAAAGTGTAGCAGAACTGACAGGTGGTTGTTTTGACTGGAATGGAGTAGATCTGATTTCAACTAACCATAAACAGGGGGTTTTCAGGATTCCTCACCTGGATGAAATTTTCTGTGAGTGATTTTTCTTCTTCATTTCTTTGAATGAATTGACAATAGCTAAAATTGTTTATAAATGACATTCATATTTGGCAAGGACTGCTGACTGAAAAATATGCATGGACTATATCAGATTGGAAGGGACCCATAAGGCTTGTTGAGTCCAACGCCCTGCTTCTCACAGGACTACCTAAAGTAAACCATATGACTAGGAACAGCATCCAGACATTCTTTTAACTCTGACAAGCTTGGTACATTGGCCATAGAATCACAGAACCATAGAATGTTAAGGGTTTGAAAAGGACCTTAAGGACCATCTAGTTCCAACACCCCCTGCCACGGGCAGAGACAACTTCTACTACACCAAAGGTTGCTCAAGGCCTTATCCAAACTGGATTGGAACTCTACAGCCTCCCTGGCCAACGTGTTCCAGTGCTTTACCACCCTCACAGTAAAAAGCTTCCTCCTATTATCTAACCTAAATTTCCCCTCTTTCAATTTGTAGATTTCAGTTTCTCTTCTGAATACTTATGATAAAACATAAAGGCATTTTAGATATATCTCTGGACTAGGCAGTAGCTGGCTATTAGTTTCCTGTTTGGGGAAATGGAGATGCATGTATCCATTTGCTTTCAGTGCATAGTACTGACCAAGCTACCAAGTGACTGGCACAGGTTTCCATTCTGGCTGCACTCTGAAATTTGAATTTTCAATAATCTCTTTCTCTGTAGGTTAATTAATCCAACTTAACTGAATTTTGTCAACTGCTGTACTCTCTCTCCAAGTAAAGCAAAATGCAGCAATGCCTGACTCATGCTTGTGTACCACATTTTTTGAAATAGGTGTAAATTTGTATATTTTTTGGCTTTGTTTTACTGGCTACACATCAGATACCCAAGAACTTTCTAGAAGAACACACTCATAAAATTTTCACAGGAATCTCTGTGATTCTAATATCATTGACTTGCACTGAGTCTGAATTGATTAAGTCCTAAATCAAGCTTGAAAAGGATGGTGATCACCCAAGTGACTGTGAAATCATTTTTCCATGGCTACAGCTAAAGGAGCTTATAGTATGATATAATGCGAGATGGACAGTGTGGCAGAGGCAGGCTCTAAAGAAGACACATAGAAAGGTGGGCATGGTGGTGTTTGGACATGTTTTTATAAGATCCAAATAAATTCAGTCTTATAAATATGCCAAAGAGCTGTATCTTTCTCATGGAAGTTAACAATTAGCTTGAGTGTTGGAAAATGAAATTCTAACTCAGTTACAGTAGCACACAACTACTTTCATTGTAGTTGGGAAGCACTGGCTGTGCACTGAGGGGACAGTGCAAAGTCAGTCTCTGCTCTGCTGCTGTTCCTTTTAAACCTGAAAACTGGGTCATGGGGAACCCCTGGAGCTTGTTCTTCAGAAAACTACTCTGAATTAGATTCCTTCCTGTGCCAGCAGACATCCTTTCAACCAAGGAAAATATTCTGCTGTCCTTGAGCTGTTAACCTGTCAGATGGAAAAGCCAGCTCAGTGTGTTTGCCTAAGTCCACTTCTCAAGAATCAGAGGCTGTTTGCTGACCTCCTGGCCAGGACGACTGCTTCTTGTCTGTTCTCGACCTTATTTGTCCTGTTTTACTTGCAGCTCTGCTACAACTGAAATTTTCCATGAGTTTAGCTCTGAATCACCTGAATACACAAACCTTTCTGGTCATAGTTTACGGGGAAGGTCAACACTATAACTGAAAATAAATTATTTTGGCATAGATGCCTGTGTCTCTGCTGTGCTGCCCAGGTGGGTGAGCGTGTTCATTAAAAGAGGTTCCTCCCCAAACTGGATTTGTTAGTGAAACCCTAACTATGATGCTGTGCTTGCCATGTAGGTAGCAAGTGGTAATTCTGTAGAAGCTCGGTAACAGCAATTGCATCTGTACAGCTGTGGATGCTTTCTATGCATAATGTTTGTTTGATTGCTTTTTTTCTTCAGACTTGTCTTCCCCTGTACATCTGTACTCAATACATTATATTTGCTAAACTCAAATCTATCAAAGGAGGAGGGAAAAATTTCTCTGGGGTTAGTTGGTTCTAACATTCAATATGTCATTTGGAAATATGTCATCTAAGTGTCTCTGTAAACAACCTGTCTTTAGCAGAAAAACAGGTTTCATGGAGAAACCTAGAGAATGAACACAGAAAAGCAGAATAGAAAAATCCTGGAAAATAAGAAGCAGTACTGCTCTTCCTTTCATTGCTGTTGTCTGCTTTTGGGAATTAGTTAGATTAAGTAAACCCAAAAGACAGGACAGGAGAAAGAAAGACATCCAAAATTCATACTTACATTAACGGAACAATACCCTGAAAGGGAAATCATGCCAAAAGTTGCATCTGTGCCTTTTGCAAGATGGTGATAAAAAAACAAAAGAAATCTCTCCATTTTCAAGATAGCTTCAAAAAGAAAGCAACAAGACATGGAACCGCCTCCCACTCTTCTTTGCCAGCAGCTCTTGCATGTGATGTCCTTGGATGCCCAAAAGATTAGCCAGTCTCATCCACCTGGCCCATTTCACAGGGATCAAAGACATTTCTCCATCTACAAGCTTAAGCTCATGGTAAGTATATCCTTTTACTAAGTTGCACAATATTTTCATAATAAACAGTGTTACTGATTTTTATTTTGTAACTACACTGAAGCACAAAGTTGTTTGTCTGCCAATTGTCATGAATTGATTAAATGCAGGAAAGGCTGTAATACAGTGTAAGAGAGATAGCTTTGCAAAGGCTATTATGAAGTGCAAGAGTTGATATTCCTTTCTTTTCTTTTTCAGCTCTCTGAAAGTCAAGAGGACAAATTGAAAGTTAGAGTCTGAGAAGATTAATAGGGGCATCTGACTCTTGAGGGGGCAACAGTCCTCTCGTGTGGCAATGCATTATGAGCAACAAAAAAGGTATCCTTTAAAATTACTTTGTGTTCTCAGTATGAATAGTCAGAACCCATGCCATGGGAAATTTACATCCACTTTTTTTTCCATAGATTAAGAATCTGTTAAAAAATCACACACAAAAAGCAAAAAAATGCAGATTTAATCTATAATTTGGTGGTCTCCATATATTCACCAATCTTGGTTTCTTCTGCAGTAATTATGTTGATTTAATCAAATGGCAGTTTTTGTAAGGCAAGTGCATTTTCCTTCTCTGTTGAGGTAAAAGGCCTTTTCCTTCCAATTACTAAATCTCAGTTACAGTTAATTTATAGCAGAAATTCAGAAATTGGATGAAGTTTCAGCCTCTCAGTGGTCATTGACTCAGGACCAGATCGAGCAGAGAATAAGGTCACATTTTGATTAGAAAGGCATCTGATTGTCAGCTGCAACCTGTGAAAGATCAAGTCAAGGACCTAAAACCAAATAAGTGTTTTGCACTTGACTGATGTGACATTTGTGTTCGCATTTTGGTCTGGTTTCACAGACATTAAATGAGAGTCTACATTTGTGGTGGCATGTAGTCAAAATTGCTCTTGGCCAGCTGGATACCACATGCCTTTCTTGAATTCAGGGAATTATTACACTGGATCATTAAGCTTCTAATTTAACACTCATTATACCTGAAGAAATTATTTTTCTCTCTTGGTGCTGTGTACTTTTCTGTTTTTCTTACTGCAAGTTTAATAACTACCAAGCTTTATCTTCCCCTTAAGAAGAAACAACTGCTTTTATTCTAATGGGAAACATGTATTCTTGAGAAATCAATGATTCTGTCATCCTAAACATGCTGCCATCAACACTGAAGATCAAGCTTTATCTCATTTGGATTCTGAATTACTAAAGGTATGGGACATCAAAATGTTTTCCCTAGAGGCCAAAGAAGGTGGAACAGTCTTCTCTGGTCTCTTGTTGACTTCTCACAAGATTCTTTATGGCCAACAAGCTGTGGTCCTTGAGATGTCTGTGCTGACACTCATCTACAAGCCACTTATCCAGTTATCCAGTAACTGTTTCTTAAATTCTTTCTGAAGTATAAGGCTGGCATTTTCTGGATGTACCTCCATATAGGAACATCTCTATCTTTACTGGTTTCCCAGCTGAATTTCTGCTCAAAGTGGGTTGATAGAGGTGAGTGTGAATCAAGCACACAGCTGGGCACTCCTCATACTCTTCTGTATTTCCAGATGTAGCTGACTGTCATTGTGGAGGGACTTCACTGCTCTTTGTAGAGGATTTAGTCTGTGCAAGAAAAGGGTCATGTTCTGAGTAATCAAGAAAACCATCTGTGTGCAGGGGGAAGAGTGACATGAAGATTTCAGTGTCTCATCCAGGCTTTGCTAGAAAGTCATGGGAGTTTGGAAAGAGTCTTAAAATAGGATTGAGATGCATGATGTTAGAGGAGGCTTGTGATGCAAAGAGTCTATAGGGACAGTATTACAAAGTTAATTTTTGTTTTACCTGTGCTCTGTCACTGTCTTTTTACATGACAAAGAGCCTTCCTGCTTACAATATAGTTTTAAGATAAGTACTTGTTTCTTTCCTATAGCACTAAAGATATCTCAGTGCCTCAGGCCACATACTTGAGAGAAGAATGCTCTTGGGTACTGTGAAAATAAAACTGGTTTCTTAAGACCAAATGGACTATATAGAAATGTCTTTTACAAACAGAAGTGAAGAAATTAAAACCAGACTTCCTCTTCTTACACCTAGGTTAAATCAGAGAGGTCTGCCTTTATCTTGCAGAGAGGCTCTAAATGCTTTCCTGATGCACACCTTCTGAGGAATTCTTTTATCTCTGCATGTCTAGCATTTCAGGTTTACATGCATCAAAGGGAGCCTACTCCTGGCAGAAAGCATTAGCTGATCTTTAGCAAGTCCCTCAAAGGATCTGAATGGGCTTAATCTTTACCCTCAACACATGTACTTCTTTTCTCCTCATACTCATTCAATATATTTCAGTCATTTAGCAAAAATGAGGGGTCTTAATGTCTTAGACCAAGCATTAATCTCCTGTAGTACATGGGCTATTCAGTAGCTCTTTGACTTAATGAATATTACCTTCTCTCTGATTGAGTGTCTCCATCCATGTAAGTAAATATTTTATATTTGAGCAGCCTGGGCTAGTGGAAGGTGTCCCTGCTCATGGCAAGGGGGCTGGAACTAGGTTGTCTTTAAAGTCCCTTCCCACCCAAACCATTCTGCAAATCTATGTTGAATATGCTTACTATAAACATCTAAGTGGTGCAGAGGTGTGCAGATCACTGAGACCAGTTGGGCTGGTAATGAAATAGTTTGAATACCATCATAGATTTGGGATAAGGAAGCCTTACAAGCTTTCTTTTCCTATGTAACCGCAAAAGGCAGAAATAAGATTGGGAGAGAGTCCTGGGGAAATATTCTCAGTGTTCTTCAGGTACTGGGAAATCACGGAAGGAAGGGCAGAGGAAGAGCTCAGATTAAAGCAGGGCAAAAAGGTAAAGGCAGTGGCCTGAGGAAATTGAATTAAAAATCAGCCCACTGAGGAGCAGAAGAAAACATGGCAAAAAAAAAAAAAGGTGAAAAGGAGAAAAGCACAGAAAACAAAGGAGAGAAAAGTGATATGATTAAAACTTTGAAGAAAAATGTCCATGAGAAGAGGAGGAGAAAAGGAAATGCACAAGTGAAAGGAGGCCATGAGAATGATTGTATACAGTGTCTCAAACTAGATGATTTGTCTTTTTCAGATTTTTTCTTATTTTTATATGAAAGGAAGCACAATTTTGCAAAGCAAAGACTAGGAGGGAAGAGAGATTCTGTATATATGTGTGCGTGTAAGTGGTTACTTGCCTTTGGATAGGGTGGAATAATGATGGATAGTGAAGGAGAATAGTATCAGCCAGTCACATTGTGAGTTTTACTGATAACTGGTGTATTTTGAAGATATAATGGCAGGGTGAGCTTCAGCAATCCAGATTTTAGAGGTCCCCAGTGGACTACTCTGAGCTGGCTGAGGGTTCTTTTATAATCAGTGGGAAGAAATAACCTCTTTTTAAGAGGTTGAACACTACACTTAGAGAAGTGTTTCCCTGCAGGGAGCTGAGTCCCATTTGAAAGGTGGGCCAATAATACATATTCTGTTTTATCAAGTGTTCAAAAATATTAATAATTTTCATTATAATTGTTCCACATTGACTGTTTCAAATGGCAATTCTGTATTCCCCTCTGCTGAGACTCCTCTTATCTTCCTTCCTGTCTTCCTTTTAACACAGGAGACACATTAGGGATTCCATTCTTGCAGCTCAGCTCAATGTAAAGGAGAATTAGGATTGAAAAACTACTGAGAGCACCTTGGATACTATTATATTATTTCTGTGGCATTTAATACCATTCCAGAGATATTGAATATACCCACTTGTCTGACTGCAGATGCTGCCAAAACCAGTGACACAAGACCCGTAAACTCCTTCTTTTGGGAGGACTTCTTTCTCAGTGAAAACATCTATTTTAAAATGCACAGATACTGTGATGGTTAAGTTATTTTGGGGGTCTCTATAGCTTGATATGTTTTATAGTCTGCTTTGGATGTTGCCAGAAGCTGACTGAGCTTCAGAAATGCCAGTTTCCTTTCTCAAAGAGTCTGAATGGGAGCTGTCTCCTGGGAATACCATGAAACGTCCTGATAGTCCTGATAAGGTCTTTGGGTCATTGCAGCTCCTATATGGACTGCTGGATGTCTAGGAGCTTTGAACAAATAGTGAAGGTCAATGACAAAATAAAAAAGGAGTGAGAGAGTAGGAGTATAGGTTGTCCCTCCCCAACAGCGAGGTAGACAAGGATGTGAACCAGACTATATTTTATACATTGTTATTTCTGCTACAAATCCTTATATCCAGCCCTTCAGAGAAAAATCCATCCTAGTTAGGCACAAGATAAGTGAAAGCCCAAGTTCTGCATTTGCTTGTGACTGAGTTCTTTGTGTAAATCCTTCTGGCTTACACTCTCACTTGCTTTTAATACATCACTTTAGAGTTGTTACTTTTTGTGATGGGTAAAATGCATTCAGAAGATGCACTGGAATTTCCCCAGAGTAACACAGGTTGTTTGCAACTGCAGAAAGGAATTGAATGTTGCCTTCTCACAAGACTCCTTCAAGTCAGCGTTACCATTTGTCACAGTCTGTACTGAGTAGCTGGAACATTCACAGCCATGAGAAGGAACCAGGCTGTCTCCTACCTTTATATTCATTCATATCATACAGAATTGGGTGCCTGCAGTGAATTTATAGATTCTTGCTTCTACCTGTCCCCGTGGGTCAGACTGGATTCTGCCACAAACTTTCATAGTGCCAAATCATTGACATGCATGCCTCAGTTTCCCTAATTGTGAAACAGGGATCATGATACCTGCCTCCCACAGGCAGTGTTGTGGTAGTTGCCTGCAAGTAAGAAATTTTTATCTCTAGAAACACTTTTAGAGATTTTTTTGTGTCTGTGAGAAGGTTAATTTTTGGAGAAAGCCATGTCTGAGGAGAGTGAGTAACAGCCTGTGCTGCAGGTACTGTGAGGAATGGGTTTGGGAAAGGGTATTATAGTAACAAGGCTCTGAACTTGGAATTCAGAGTTGTATCTTAGGCATGAGGTGATATAAAAACCCATAATGAATCAGAGCCATCTAATTTCAGAAGTGCTAACATGATTTTTTGTGACATTCATAAAGAAAAAATAAAATGCTGTGTGTAAAAATGGTGAAAATGTTCTATTTTATTCAAGATATTAAATGTAAAAGCATGAAAAGGATGAAATTATTTCATTTGTAGCATTCAGTAGATTGTTCAGAAGAGGTAAGGGAAGAGAAAGCAATCAGGACTCTTGAAAAATTGGTGTGGTTTAATATAACAGGAAATGAAAGAGAAAATGAAGCAATTTGAAAGAGAGCAAAATACAAAATATACCTGGTTATTATTTCAATCACATGGCAAAATGTTGGTGTGTTTTTTAAATAACATAGACACATTCTTACAACTGTTTTAATTTGCCTTTTTGATTAGCAGTTGAATTTGATGATCTTAGAGGTCTTTTCCAGCTTAAATGATTTTATAATTCCATGAATCATAGTAAAACAGTGTTTCCTCACAGCTTTCAAACCAGTTGTTAGCA
The DNA here is from genome assembly GCA_013399835.1 of Leptocoma aspasia. Taxonomy (NCBI): domain Eukaryota; kingdom Metazoa; phylum Chordata; class Aves; order Passeriformes; family Nectariniidae; genus Leptocoma; species Leptocoma aspasia. The sequence goes on from VXAX01000826.1 coordinate 2,539,512, forward strand.
CTGATAGCCAGATTTCAGGGGTTTGGTTTGCTTGTGTTGTAACCTGAGATAGGGGACAGTTAAACACCAAGTTTGGGCTTATGCAGAGGGTGCCATGAAGAATTGCTGAGGGATCTCTCCGTATTGCTGGTGAAGCAAACAGTACTTCCTGAGGATTGACCCATCCCAGATCCTTCCCCTTATCCCACATTTTTGTGATGATCCTGATAACTTGGTTTGAGCCTGAGTTCCCACTAAACTTACCTCTTGGGTCTCTGCTGACTTTCCATGGACAAAAAGATGTCCAACCCTGTCCACCTCTTAGCCCTTCGGTCCCTGGGATGTGTGATCAACTTATATCAGGTAAAATCAGCCAGCTGTAGTCCCCCAGCTCCTGTCCCTGCTTTCTGTGAGGGCTCACCCTGACCTTTGGTTAGGTGTCACCTCAGTGATTTTTGAGTAACTCCTTGATGCAGGTGCCATGTCTTATCTGTTGAGGGATCCATGAGAATAACCTCAAAGTCAGTCCTACATGTTGATATAAATACAGATGTCAGGTTTTACCTCTGTGCCTGTGTAGGCTATGGGTATATTCTTTCAGTGCAAGTCTTTGAGCTGATATTTTCACTGTCTGGTTGTAACTGGAGATAGAAGAACCAAATTATGTCTCTTCTTATGGTGTTATAAATGTGGATCAACTTCCCTGAGTGCAGAATTACTCAGCATAGATAACTCTGCAGCCTGCAGGTGTATCAGTTCATACTGATGTGATCTATGTGATCTGCTCCTGTGGTATGCACCGTGCTCTTCTCACCAAATATTCAACAATTGGCAGCATCAGGGAATTCGATAATTTCTTTTTATTTTGCATCTGTGTATGTGTATGTGTTACAGATGCCTCAAATGGGTGCAACGTTGTCATTTTCAGTCATTTAGAGGACGTGGAAAGTGCGAAAATGCTTTCATTATCTTTAAGCACTTTCTGATTTGAAGATATTCCAGTCGCATATCATGCTCCACAGAGATGCAAAGCTCCTTTCAAACCAGTTACTAGACTTTTGCTCTGCTATTGAATTTTGCTTTCTGTGATTGCTTTTTCTTCCCTTCAGCCATCCCTATCTTCAGTGAACCCATTAGTCTTTTACTTAGAATTCTGAATGTATCCCTCTGTACATTGTAAGTCAAAGTGGCTGCGTTCTCTTCAAATGTCCTTCAGTAATATATTGTGCTCACACTCTCTCTGTGCCACGCAGTGCACTCACCACAGACTGAAACAAAATACAATGAAGCTTGTGCCAGCATCTTCCTCAACACATCTTGACTCTCCCTGATGAAATTTGCATGTGGGAAAATTTAATTCATCTGTTTAGTTTCTCCTAAAAGCAACTGAGAGCACTATTAGCCACTATTTAAAATGTCAGCACTTCCCATAACTACCACACAGTACTGCCTCGCATTGCCACAGTTTTCCATTGTATTCAATAATTAAAGCCTGTTAGTGGAAGAAAGATGGTTCTATTTGGCATATGTTGACTTTTGTACACTTTCTGTCTTGTGTGTCCTGAAACAGAGCTGTTTGCCAGCTGATCATCACTGCCTGCCAGTGCCTGCCTTCAAATTGCATTAGACAGATTCGTGCTTCTGTACCATGTCACAGCGAGTGTTTTTCATATCTCACCCTTGTCAGAGCATATGGCTTTGACCCTGAATCTGTTAAACTGGAGAAACTATGTTGAGTCAACAGTTTTCAAAGTTGTAATCAGGTTAACCAAACCCAAGTTCACTAAAAAAGATTTTAAGTGCCATCATTTACATCTGAGATGATGCTTTATTCTTTCTGAGTCAGCCTTTCATGAATGCTGATGGTCCTCTAGCTAGGAGTAGAGATACTGCTAGCAGTAGGCATATCCCATTGCTTCTTGGAGCATTCTGTAATCATTTGTTATTTCTATGTCTCCTGAAAGGCCTGCTTTTACATCAGATTCACATTGCAAGTAATCTGTCCTTTTATACCCCCAGTATGCTGATTGCCCCTAGAAAGGTTCAGAAAAGGTGGTTGCACTACAGGAAACACTGTCTGCTTATGAAACTCTACTCTGTAATGAGCTATCAGCAATGATAGGCTTGACCAAATTCAGAAATTGTCATAATCCCATTAGTTTGCCTTGCTGGAAGCCCTTAGAAAGCAGAGGATAAAATCCTAAGATTAAATATTCTGGAAAAGCTTCAGTTACTTGGGCAAGGCACAGTCCTTTATGAAGTTCACTCTGGGCCAAACCAATAGATCACTGTTTCCATCTCACATCTCATCTGAAAAGTGCCATCTCTGATTGCCCTGTGTCCCCTCAGGCAGCTCTTCCCTACTCTGTTGTGTAGAAACCATCTCACCACTCCACGAGCATCTGGAACCAGTTATGGTGTGTCTCTGCTCAACCCTGCTCAGACTGGGTTCCACACAGGATCCCTATACCAGACACAGCATCAGCAGTTATTAACTAAAGTACCTGATACACACATCTGAGAAACAAACTAAAAACTTTGTTAAACTTTGTTACGACAAAGAACTTTGCCATGCAATTTTTAGGCCAGATGTACAAAAATACATAGGTCCCTAGGTGCCACTAATTTCAGCTTAACTCAGGTGGATTTGTGGACCAAAGGCTTTACATCTTACATATTTACAGCTTCCAGATGTTTTTGCCTTACAAGAAATCATGGTGTGGTATGTGTTGTCTCACAGCAGCCTCATGGGGCTTCAGTAGAGATGACAGAGGTGTTTAAGCACTTGTATCTGCAGGAGGCCATCTCCTAGAATCTATAAAATACTTTTGCACACACCGACTTTTGGTAAAATTTGAATTCTTACAGTTTGCATGTGCTTTGGTAAATCTCACTCACCACATTGCTGGCTTATTTATGTGCCTTCAAAAATCTTGCCCAAGGATTCCTGGTGTAACAAGGTCATAAATCTCTTCATACATATAACTCCACACTTGTATGTATAATAGCAAATATCACTGAGTCTTCCACTTTGTTCCAAGCAGGTATCAGACCCTGTTCAACCTTGTAACTCAAGTCATCATTTGCATCAGTACAAAGCAGGCCAGCTTTTTTTGGTTCATAGCTATGATTTGTCTACTTAATGACACTGAGAAAGAAAACCAGCTCTAAATTAAAATTAGTCAGCCAGTCAAGATGCCTACTTTAAGTTTTTGGAAGGGCAAAAATGCTGGATGTTATCTGACCTCATCATGTGAGCATGAAATAGGTGAAAAATGCTACTTCTGGGGCAAGTCACTGAGAATTTTGATATAACAGTGTCTGTCACTCACTGCACAGCACTGGACAATGAGTCAGCAATCTGGGTAGGGAATGAAGAGTGAGGGCATAATAATTCTCTTTGTCTAGAAGTGGGTCACCCATCAAAAGAGTTTCGTAAGCAGACTAAGCCCTCTTTTACAGCCTTCTGGTAGAGATGTTGTAACAGTGGTCCTGGGCAAACTTATCCTGTGGTTTCATCTACTGTACCCTTTTTAAAATTAAATTTCCTGGCTGTTTTATGAAGGAAACATCTAGCCAGGCCTTGTATTTTTTCCTCTGTAACTTCAGTGCTGTTAACAACTCTGGCAAATATTTCCTCTCCTGTATTTTCATAATTGTCAAATACTTGCAGAATTGCAATTTTGTAAATGTTAAATTACTTGCACTACCATTTATGCAGCACTGCCTGTCATCCTGTAAAGTCTGATTTCTATACTCTTAATCACCATGTATTACTTTATTCTTAGTGAGTACTGTTATTACATGAGTATTACTGCCTGGCTTTTGCTTTTTTCCAGTCGACTAATTTTTATCCTGTTTCAAAGTCATGCTGAGCTTGTCCTGTCCACAGCTCAGTAAAATCAATATAGCCATTTCCATTGCCACAAGGTCTGCACCATACTGCACTTTTAGAGTTATTATTTCAGTAGTATGTGGGACTCTTGTGCATGTCTGATGTGTGTGCTCTGTGTTTCTATGTCACCCAATAGTCCTGTCCTAGTCCTAGGGATCACATGGCTTAAAATGAAACAAATAATGTTAGGTTTTATTTTTTCTGGATCTAGTTTGTTTATTTCTTTAGTTTTAATTAAAACAAACATGATTATGTGTTATCCTGTTTAAGATTCAGCTTCTTTTATCAGATACCCATGCAGAATACAAAATACAATAAAGCAGAAACCCCATTTTCTCCTTTTGTTCTCTCTCACTGTCTGGTAGCTGCTCCTCATTTGGGAACTTCTAAAAATTTAATTAAGGTACAGGTGACATCTTTCAGCTCTTCTATGAAAAAATAGTATGCCCTAGGAACATCCAAGTTCATTCATCTAGCTGTACTATTTCTATATTCTTTTTGCCTCTCAATGTAGTGCTAGATCAACCAGCAATGCTTTAGTCAAAATGTATGGAAAAATATTATATGCGTTTTGCAAGTCTTTCCAGTTATTCTATAGATTTACTCTGCTGAAATGTCAAATTTAAAATAAGCCTGTTGCCTTCCTTTCATTCCCTCTGCCTTGGAAACTTGGCTCAGAAAAGCAGCATCCATCAATAGATTCAGCTGGAGCTGGAGTGCCAAGAGCTTGCAAAGTCTGCTCTTGGCACAGCCAGGTGTGCAGTCGTGAGCAGGGCCCTTTTTCTCCATGCTGAACTTTGAAGGAGCCTCTGCTGAAATTTGCAGATATGGTTTTGTCCTTTTACTTAATTGCCTTCCCATTTTGAAGCCTGTAGTGAATATTGGCTTGACTGGCAGCAGTAATCAAAGAGGAGAAAACTTCTCATTTGTGTCTGCATCTACAAAGCTGCACCTGCAGAGGTCTCTATCCAGTGGGGTTTTTTTCAGTTTCCAGCATTTCATAAAAGAAACAAAGCCACTTATAAAAATAAGCTATAAAAGATGTTTCTCCTGTGTAAATTGGGGGTACAAAGAAGCATCTATTTAATAGAGATATTGTGAAGATTAGGTAGTTAAATATTTAAAGATCTTTGAAAGCGTCTGTAATTATATTCAGTGAGTACAGCTTAAATATTTTCTTAGTTCTAACAGGAAACAGAAACTCAAAGTGGTTGTGTGTAACCTTACAAACCCACTTACACTGCTCCCATTCTGTTTTAGACACAATGCATGTATAGCATAATAGCTTTCTCCAGGAAGAATCCCTGTTTTTCTTTCATTATTAATGACTTATGAAGAATAATTGATGTCAAATATGTCTGTTGGCTCCTGTCTATTACAGTTACCAATTTGGCAGTGATTAATAAAATATATTTTACTTTAGTGAATAATACAGACTAATACAATGAGAATATATATAATGTTATAAAAAAAAATGTAGTAATTCTTTCACTCCCTTGAGTGAATAATGAATTTATTCCAGGGAATAGTGAAGCATTATTCTTTGCTTCCTGGTTAAACTAAATTGTTAACCTGTACTTCTTAGAGCAATGATTATCAATACATGCATGGGTCAGAGGGTGTTGCCATCGTATCATATTTGCATTTGCAGTCTCTTCACAAGCCAGAGATTTCCAGTCTTATATTTTTTACATTCTTCTCTCACTCTTGCAACTTTTCATCTTTTCCTTCTCCCCTTGTGAAAGCGGATTGGAAATACATTTTTTGCCTTGGTCCCTTATTAGTTTGTGCCCTGCAGTGTCACTTTTTTTTTTGGTCTGTTCTAAGCAGGTTGCATTAACAGTTCAGTACAAACAGCTGTGAGATTATTTTGTGATTGGCTCTTTTGTGATCACTCTTTCAATATTTCTCATCATGCAGACCATGCACACATAAAGCCTTGGGGTTGTTTCCTTCCTATAGTGTCCCTTTTTCTTTCTTTTGATGTTTCCTGATAGAGATTGCACACTAGACTTTTCCCTTAGGTCTTTGTTTTAAAATCCACCTCTTAGGTGGTTTTATTCTACATTTATTCAGTAAAAGCTGTTAACTCTGGGTCTCCTTTTTCCCTCTCTCCATGCAAAATGAGAAAATTAGTGAATTTGGATGCAACTCTCCAAGAGGCAGTGGTACATCCCACTTAGATGACACCCATGAAATATTTATCTTTATAGAATTAGAAAAATCAGCTCCAGGAAACAATATTCTTTCATTTTGTCTCTTACTATTTGCTTACTGATGCATTTCTTATTTGCTACAGTTCTTGAACACTTAGTGGAACAGTGATAGGGTTTACAAGCTAAATTTAAATGAGAGAGAAGGTGGGATACACTTCTTCAGGGATGATTGGCAAAACCGTCATAGGCACCTTTAGAAAATTCATGATCTCATGACCGCTGATCAAAGACACTGCCTTATGATGGTTTTCTAGTGACTGATTTGTAATTTTTATTGGTTTTATGTCCACACCTCTGCATCCAAACTGGCAATAATTGGGCAAATGCAGGCAGAGAAACCAAAGATTAAATTGTCTTATAAAGTGATCTGCTGTTTCAAATCTTTTCCTGTTAATCAATGCTGAGAGACATCAGTAAGGCAGAATATGGAAACTCAATCCACTTAGCGTCTGATATATTTTGTGGCAAACAAGATTACTACTAAATTTGTCCTGGATTCTTAGAGTACTGAGAAAGTACATTTGTATCACAGGGTGAGAACAGCTGCATAATGAGAAACACAGAGATGGGAGCAAATGAGGTGAAGTGTTTTAGGCACCCTACTACTGTGTGAAAGAGATGCAAAAAAGGTCGCTTGAAAAAAATGCTACTTTTTTGTTAGTTGCTAATGCTTGATCCTGAGCTGTTGCTCAAGAATACTTGCTATTCAGTGTAATATGAATGAGAAAAAAATCTTGCTTTGTCTCACCTGTTTGATTACCTTTTATACTTTAATTAAATTCTTGGCATTCTTAGTAGAATGATAAACTCCTAGGGATGAAAAGCTTCCTTTTAAGTTATATTTGTTGTACTTTCCTCTGGAAGGTACTGTGGTGTGAATTTGGTAGCTTAGATATTTTATTTGTGGTGCTGTCTTGGGTTATTTGATCATTAACATTAATTATGTCAATGGCATTTCTGAGGGTACTCAATGCTGGTCAATTTGTCAGTAACAGAGTGTTAATGATGTTATTGTAAAACTCTTTTTGTTAATTTGGACAAGATTTCTCTGCATATCCCACAGGAGCAGCTGAGGTCTCTGGTTGTTCTCATGGTTTTGTGGGAAGCTCTGCTTAGAAGAGTTGTTCTGGAGTAAGATTGCTGTATATGTTGTGTGTGGCTGTAGTCCCAGAAAAAAAGGATGTTTTCCAACAGGTTGGTTGGACAGTTTTTCCAAAAGACAGCCATGTTGGTGTCACCCAATCTTCTCCACCTTTCTAAGATTTGCCAGGTTTGCAAAGCAGGTGTTTAGTGTGCAGGGTGGGATGGCTACAAGTGTATGAAACTACATTGCACAGAACTTTAATTTATCTTCGGTCAAATACACTCAGTCTCAGAGCAGAGTGCTTAAATTCTTACAAGCTGAGAGGGACAATACCTGTTCCCTCCTCTGTCAATTTATTTGCCTTTCTTAGGCAGAAATACTCTTTTCCCATGGCACGAGTGCCAAGCAGATACCTCAACTGGCTGACTTGTAAAACCAAACTTCATTTAGGAGGCAGAGAAAAGATGAGATTGTAATCCTTCTCCTCCATTAAAGGAGGTGCAAATGGAATGGGAGAAAGTAATGGCTGCCATCCTTTTCTCTCACGGCCTTGTAGGAGCATCCCAGGGCTCAGTCCCATTCCTGAGGTTGCCAAATGGGCTTTCACGTGGCTATGGGCTTGGCAGTAACTGTAAGAACCTTGCTCTTTAAGTGAGGATGAGAAATTAATATTCTAAATGGGAAGAACTTTCACAGTCAACAAAAAGTAAGGATGCTCTCTCTATTCTGCTGATGCCCTTGATTTCAAGGTCTACTGGTTAGAGGAGAATATGCAGAAAATTGTATATGGCTTTCCAAATGATTGCTGGAGGTCTGAAAAGGAGGGAGAAGGATCTGCTTCACATAGGAGCTGGTTTAAAATGGCAAAAGTTTTTATTTAATGAAAATGAACATTATTTTTCTATTTAAATATGAAATTGTTTCACTTGGTCATGTTTCCTATTTTAATTGAGTGGTTTTGGATGTGGCCAGTAAGGAGGGATTACTGGTTCAGTAATCTACAAATTCATCTTTGAAGCAAACTCAAAATTTTACCCCTTCAGTTTTCAGGAAGAATTACTATGTTCCCACTTCTCTTTCTCATTTGCACTACCATAGTTTTATTCCAAATTGGGCTGTGACAAAGTATCACATAATTTTACTTTTTTTTTTTTTTCCAGAGACAGCCTTCCCAAATTCATGTGGTTTCTTGGGAAGGTGGGGTGTAAGAGTCTGACTGTGGTATTTCCAACCCATATTAAAGAAAGTCAAAAGAAAGAATAATTAGGAAACATTTAATATTCTTTGGCTTCCTAAGTCAAGACAACTGTTTAAAAAGGAATGATTAAATCCTCTCTTAAGTCCTATTGGAGCTAATAAGATAATAGAGGGCCATAACAGCACTGGACAAGATCATCTCAGTACCTTCTGAAGTTTAGTGGCCAGGAATAAGTACAGAGTATTCATGGGTTTGACAAGGTCCCTATTAAGTATTTTTAGTATGTTGAATTCCTAATGAATGGCTTTATTTACATAAAATAATAAAATAGTATGGTTAATTTTGAATGACCTTACCATATTCATTCTTTGAATGGTATTTTTCAGAGTTCAACTTCAGCCATCACCAACCTGCACCCTAGGACCATTACTGACCCCTACAGCTGCATCACTTGCACCGTGGTTCATTTTGACATCCAGGAGAACTCAATACTTCTGCTGTAAAGAATGTGGACATGAAGACCAGCTTGTATATTTGTGTCCCTGAATGTCTCCCACTTGAGAAAAAACCTGTGTGCTATTGGATAAGGTCCTGAAACATAATTTAAAGGCATCACCAGCAGGAAAAACCCATCATAAAGTGGGAGAAGGTCTTCTTGAACATTATTCATTTGAATCATGGAGCTGTATAGAAGCAGATACTGATACAATGCAGCTGATATGTGACAGAGTACCAAATGGACGTCCTTCGAGAAGTCAGTTCTAACTTCCCTAAGTCATCACTATTCTCTTAGTAGGCCATATTTTTTAGGGAATCACTCAGCATGTGTATCAGCTTTCCCAGTCCTAAATTCTTTTAAGCTGCATATTTATTTCGGAGTGAAAATTTGAGACAGTGTACCCCATGAATTGCTGTGAAGACATCAAAGCCACATTCCTCACTTTTAAGAGACTGGTGTGGTGGCATACAGGAGTCTAATGTTCCATGCAATTTATGGTTTTCCACTTTATTGAAGAAATAATTCTGTTTGTAGTTTTATGAACTTGCAGTCTTGAATACACAGTACTGCGGTACTGCAGGTCACAATTTTATGTATAGGCTGTTCCATCTTAAATGAAGAAATACTATATGTTGTTAAAACTCTGATGTCCAAGAGTTTGTAAAAAAATTAATGATGTTTGGCTTAAAATGCAACTTTTAAAAGTTGAATATTTATTATTAAAATTTCTTAAAAAAAAAAAAAAGAGGTATCATTTTTGTACATTAGTTCTTGTCTGACAGACACTGGAAGTGTTTCTCCTGAAAGAAGAATACCTTTAGTCACAAGCCTGAGGAATTGGCGTGCACAGTAGATGGATGGATGCTTTGAGCTTATTTGTACATATTGAAGCTTTTCCAGGTGAAAAGTCCTGACTGAAAGGTAGGGGGGTCTGGATATAGTGATTACACCCGTGCCTACATGCTCATACTAGCAGGAAATGTGCCCTGCTATATTTGTGTGCACAGGGTAACTCTGAAACTTTCATCCTTTTGCTGTTGTTGTAGTGGCTGGAGCAGGAGCCTGTAATTCCTAGGTCAGTTCTCAGAGCCTTGCTGACTTATTTTGAGCCCTAAGCTGGGCATGTGACTATTGTGTGTGATTTTCCAGTGTGCCATAGGAGGCGAATTGCATCTAATGATTGCACTGTGGGACTTCATCCCGGTCATGTTTGTGCACTGCTTGGAGGTTTTTCTGCTGAAGGTGGTAGTACAGTTTCTTCCAATTCCCAGTTCCTCTGTGCTGCAAAGTAAGTAAGAGCCTCTTGAGGTCACAGTTACTTCCCTAAAAGTGGTTATTCATCTCCTGGTTAAGATTTAGTGACTCATTTAGTGATAGAAGTTTTTATGAGTGGGTTGTCTTAATAACCTACAGGCCTAGAAAAATCCTTTTGCGTCTTTGCCAGCTGGTGGTAGATTATATGCATTCCATGTATTTCTATTCAGGTTTTCACAGGGGAATTCAAAGCTTAGAAGTGAAACTCACTTTATTTTCACTCAGCTTTGAAAGACAAGCTGCTTCTCTTGGTGAGGTAGGCTGTTCTCCTTGGCCTAGAGAAAGAGCTGTTTGGTTTCACATTGTGCCATAGCAACTGTTTTATTTATGGTGGTGAAGGAGGGACAGAATTTAGAAATGTAAAAAGCTTTGGTTAAATAACCAAACACCATTATTTCTGTTAATTTTTACAGCACTATAATATCTATACAAGAGCTAGGCTTTGGGGCTGGTTCTTTAGAGGAAGAAGAGGCTATTTTTTAAAAAATGTATGTTTTTAACCTTTCTCTCTACCCCTCAAATGAAAGTACATAATTGCAATATACAGAAATGAATTATCTGTATTTTAACTTGTGTAATAATTTCCACAGAGACCCTATAATGGACTATTTTGAATTTGTAGCAAGGCAATTAGACAAACACAGTCAATACCCCTAATCATGAAGAGGCTTTCTGCCTTTATTAGTTTCTAGTCCCATGCTGAATGTATAGAAATCCTGATAACTTCGAGGAGAGGCAGTGAAGTGAAACTTCTCTCCCTGTTACTGTGGTCCTTGGGGCTGATGAACTGGTCTGAATCCTTGGGGGAACTTGGAAAAACAGCCTCTGTCAGGGGTGGGAAAATGAGATGAGTACCTTGCTTTTCTTTGTGCAGAGATGTTCCATTAGTCCTTTCTGATCAGGATTCTGTGTGTGAAGGGATAAATCATAATCATAAAAGGCAAAATCCATTTGTAACTGAGTAATAATGTTGAAATAATTAATGTGACTAATCTACCCTGTCTTAAATCTTCTCCTTATAACAGTAAGGATACCTCAGATGACCCTGTCCACCAATTAGGGAGGCTCAATCCTTTAGCCTCAATGGGCCTCTGCAATAGCTGATGCAGATTCCTAATATCTGTTTCCTCCCAAAGAAAGGGACTGGAGAGCAGTATTTAATGTTTGGGTTATTATGCTCAAAATCTTGTGTAATGGCCAGAAGCAAGCACATGATGAATGTAAGTAAAGTCTTTGATAGTATAAATGAAATCATAAAATCCAATCATTATTAGGCTGGCTGTAACTGTTTTGTAAAAAATAATCAGTTCCAATAGTTATGCTCACACTTTTTAGTTTCTACCCCTTTTCCTGGTGGTGTGCTCACTCTTCCATGGGCCCTAGGGTTTGTGGTTTCAGTCTGCTTGTGGTGCTGAAGAGTGCTGGATTTTATGACAAATCATTAGTATCTGGAATGGTTTGTTGGGAGGAATATGATGTTTATGTTGATGGTTTCTTCTTACTCCCCTTAGGGTCCACTTGTGGTGTTTTTATGTTTTCTAACACACTTTTATGCCTTTGCTCATTCTTCATTAGCCTGCAAGTCCAGGTTGCATTCAAGTAGTCTATATTTGATGTTCTTTTTGTATGATAGATATTGTTCCTTTGTTTTTTTATGTTTGTCCAGTATTTCCTCTAATTGACCATGAATAAGTTATTTATGGTGATGAAATGTCCAGTGCCAGGCTGTGCCCCATTTCTTTTCACCCCCTGACTGTAATCCTGTATGCCATGTCCTGTGTCTCCCTCTCAGAAAGTCTCTGATGTTGTTCCAGGATTGTATAACTCTATGCTACATCCCTGCATTAGAGCCATAAATACCTCATTCCAGATGGACTATTTGCTTGTTATTCTCTCTCTAAAACTATAGCTGTACCATGTAAAGATAAACCTAAGTAAAACAAATCAGCTGTGGGCAACCTGGCCAATTGAATTGCTATGTCAGCTAAACTAAATTAAAGCTGCAGGCAAGCCAAGAAAAGTTCAGGTGGTGAAAGAGACAAAGCTCTGTCCTGAGGCCTTGAAAACTCAAGACAAAGCTAAAGGACTGTTGCTAACAATAGTGGTACCTAATTATTACAGGGGTAGATAGTTATGGGTGAAATGAAACTCAGAGCTTGGGATACATCTTTCCTTTCTTTAGAGAACGGGAGCCAGGAATTCTGTAGGCTCTGGCACACAGGGTTACTTTCAGGAAGAATGGGTTGTCTTGTTGGGTTGAAGGGCACTTACTTGTCATCTGCCTTTATTTGTCAGTCATTTCCTCCCCTCTCTCCCGCATCCACATTTCCCTCCTGTTGATTAACTTTTTCTAGATCTGCTCTAAGTTGTCGATGTGTTAAAGATCATAGAATCACAGAATGTTTTGTGTTGGAAGGAACTTTAAAGATCATCTTGTCCCAACCTTCCTGCCATGGCCAGGGCCACCTTTCGCTGGACTAGGTTGCTCAGAGCCTGATCCAATCTGGTTTGAATATTGGCAGGAGTGGGGCAAGATGTCAGCGATGGGTAAGGTGTTTACAAACACTGAAGTCTGGTGGCTGGGTAGAGACAAAAGGTTGACAATAATTCCCCTCCACCCCACCATCTCTCCTTTCCAGAAAGGTAGGAACTCTACACTTATCCATATTATCTATGCTACTGCAGTCCAATTATGATGGCTAGTCAGCACATTTATAACTACAACTTCTTTCTCTGCCAGCAGACTGGGAATGCAGCAGAGACCAAACATTGCTGGAGAGGAAAAAGTAGTAAAAATGTGGGATGACAGCTGGTGCTGTTGATTGCTGTACACCTCTGGGGGAAGCCAGGTCTGGATAGCTCTGTGCCCACAGCATTGTGTGTTCATGGGTTCTAACATGGGAAACCCCCTAAGGAACTGCTCCATTCAAGTACTGCAATGAGAAGTATCCACTAACATTCATTTTTGAACCAAGCTTTGCATTCATCCCTAGATGCTCTCCCACCTCTGCATATTGGTTTCCTTTCCTATGTTTCCCAGCCATGTTTATTTCTTCTCTTTCCATATTGGACCTCTTGTCCACTCTGCTGAGATCTGTCATCTGATTTTCTTGGCCATCTGGAAGAGGCCAATTTTTGAAGTACCCAAGGCACAAAACAGACTTTGGGAACATAACAGGGAATCGGTGGTAGAGCTGCCATTATTCATGGCACTGGTAGAGGTTTGTCAGCAAGGAGAACACACAGTCAGCATTTTGAAGCCTATTAAACAGTGATATTTCATGACATATGATTATACTCACATAAGACCTCTAAACATCTAGGACCTGGATTTTGCTCTGTCTACCAACGTCTCTGTCTATAATAAAGTCCAGTTATGTTCAGGTTTTTTGCAGATGAACAAGCCTGTGGGCTGGTTTTTTATGTCTGCTGCATTTTAAGCACTAAAGGAAAATTGAAGTTTATAGGCAAATTCTTTCTGAGAGTTGCCATTAAAGGAGATGCTAGGACATTTTAAAAATATGTATTTTACAGTGAGGGTAATTGATGGGTCAATGATGCAGTTCTGCATCACTCTGGTCACTCTGAGAGTGATTTCCCTTTTATTAGGTTAAGCTTTCCAAATGAAATGTTCTGTAAGGTAACATGAGACATGTTAAACTTCATGTTACTTGGTTTTGTTAGAAATGGAACAGAAAATGAAAAGTAGGTTTAAATTTGTCAAAGCTCAGGCTTATGCAGTGATTAGTATATTTCTTGTTATTTCATGGCAGGTTGGTGTGAAGGTCTCTGTTTCTGTCAGGGCAGCTGCCATTGAGACTGAATTCTCTAAATGCTAACAAAGAAATAAATTCCTGAGTATTTATAGATGTAACAACTAACAAATGCTGTTTCACCCCTTCAGCCTTCTCACTCTCATTTATAAAAGCCTTTCCCTTTGTGGGAAGGGAATACTTCCCTTGGTGGCAAGTATTGCTCATACCATGGGATTTTTGCCAACAATTTCAAAAGGAACATGATAGAGTCCACAGGAATTAGTTGTACAACCTCAATCACAGTTGTTCCTCTGGCCCACTACTCTATAAATCCCAAATTTTAGTTAATAGATTTATAAAGCAGTGCCACAAGGGACCATTAGCTCATCTGGCTTGATGGCCTGTACATCACAAGCAATTGCACTTTATGCAGTACCCTTTACCAAGCCCAGCAGTGTTTATGTTTGGATAAAGAATCCTTGCCAAAAAGGCATTCAAATATTGGCTTCAATACATCAAGGTAGAAAGAATCAGCAAATTTTACACTAGTCTCTATCATTAATGTCTTGGTTAATTACTTTCCTGGGTAAAAGGTATGTCTTATTTCTGATTTGAAGTTGCCCAATTACATCTTCCAGACATTGTTTTTTGTTGTGCCTTTGCTAAATCAGAATTTGTTAACATGACCTTATTGTTACCAGGGACCTGGCCAAAGAAAAAGCAGTGTTAGAAGAATGACTGTTTGAATAGAATAAACTCTTCTAATGCTTCTCAGTGAGGCATTTCCATGACAGTGGTTGCTCTGGCAAACCTGGGTAGTGTGCCCTACGTGTGAGAGTTAAAGTAATCCACCCATGGCTGCTTTGCCAGTAGAATACCCAACATGACATAAAAAAAAATTGTGTACTTTCAGTTACACATCTAGAGGGATTATTTTGCAGAAGAATGAGTCCCAATCTTCTGCTGGTTTACTCATGGAATTATTTCAGAGAAGATAATTTCAGTTTTCCTGATCTAAGATTCCTGAACTCTGCATACTTTAGTTTTAGTTAGTTTTGTGTTTTATACTTCCAGACAAGTCAATGGACTTGCTGAGAATTGGATAATGATTTAGAATGTCCATCCACACTAAGTTGGCCTTCTGCTTCTTTTTGTCATCCTGTTGAAACATCACCATTCCAGTTTCTTCAGTTTCTGCTCTCTTTAGTTCTTGTCTATGACAAGTTCTTAGTCTATGACTCCCGCCTCTGAGTATGCTTGTTCAGGAAATCTTTGCTAAAATATATGGGATGCAGCATGAAATTATCACATAATTTTCTTCCCAGGTGGGGATACATTAATATCAGTGCGCCTCTGTGGGATTGAGCACTTCAGGTATTTCAAGCAGGATCATTTTAGTGTTTTTAGTCTGTGGTCCTGCTGTTCATAAAATAAATGGCTGTCACATATAAAACTTAGACTTTCCTCAGAAGAATTGAATTACTAATCATAAGCTATTACAAATAAAAAGGAACAGTTTATCTCCCAGTGGAGAGAAACCCCACAGATAGGAGGAAATGTAGTGGTTTATATAGCAACAATTCTTGAAATAGGTGAATTGAGAAAAAATAAATGTGGAAAGTAAAATCATTTGCACAGATTTAAAAGAGTAGTAAGACAAAATGGAAGAGAAAAGCAAAGCAAATATGAAATCAGGAATGGTGGGAAGTGTTACCTACTATGTATTAGAGTTGCACTGAACTATTCAGACATATTCTTTTCAGATTCCAGTGAACAAGGACTTTTAAAAAAGTTGTCTAATTTTTAATTTCCTATGTAATTTTAAATAATTTTTATATTATTTTTCTTATTTTGTATTAATGACTTGGGTGCAAGAGTGATGTAATTTATGAAATACCAGGATGATTATGTATTCTTCAGAAGGAGCACAGATTGCTGAGTAAACTTGTTCTTGGAAACGAAAATCTATCCTGCTGATCTAATGATGATGCACTTGTGCTCAAGAATTGTATTTGTATTATTGCCAATGTTATCTTATACAGGATTATAAGAGCTGCCATGCTGAATCAGTGCAATGTCCTGTGCAGTTCAGTCCTGTACTGAAAAATCAAACAAATAACAATCCTGAGGGAATCATTTTAAACAAAACTCTTCTGCTTTGTTTTCCTGAGCCAAGATCTAGATCTCAGCAGTGTCTTGTAGCAGTGAGTTTCACAGTCCTGTTGTGCCTTATTTAGATTTTTTTTTGCTCCATTGTGGAAGTACCCACTTCTAGTTCCATTGGCTGAACCTTTGAGAGGCTCAAGAATCTTTCTTGAGTCACAAAAATCTGACCATGGCTATGTCCACAGAAAAAGAATATAGTTTTAATTTCTGTGAAGTTTCCAGAGGAATCAGGGAACTTGCAAAGACATGAACGAACAAAACTTGTATGACTGCTGTCCTTAGTGCTTACAGCTTTGCCTTGTAAAACTTGTACACCAGTGGTAGAGGGTTTCCTTCCCTGGAGCTGTGAAGTTGCAGTATTGCCTCCTCTGTGGGATATTTTCTTTTTGGAGTCAAGCAGGAAGTTCTGTTTTTTCACAGTCTGCTAGGAGGAAGGTGTAGATGTTCTCAAGTCTGTTTCTTTTTTGAGAACCAGCCAATTTAGGGATTTTATACTGGCTCAAAATACTGGCAGCATTCTGAGAAGCTGAAGTGGGACATCATGACTGTTTCAGACACCATAACATGTGCTGTTGTTGGGCTGGGGGCCTGCACAAACCCAAACCATGTTCCTGTCCCCTCTCTCAGGCAGTTCAGCCTGGATAGCTGTGCAGGCAGGTGGCCTGGTCTCCAGAAAGGGGAGGAAGGAAGGGGCAAGGAAAGGGGGAGAGAGAAGGCGCTTGAGAACCACTAAGGCTTTGTTTCCATAAGCTGGCTCTCCAACAATCATCTATCTCAGACATGTTGTACAAATTGAAGTGGACAGAGTGACCCAATACTTCTTCTCAGTCATTATCTCATATATTTCTTTATGTGTCTTGTTTTTTTCCTCACAGAGATGCACAGTCCAAATATTTTCATCCTCACCAACCTTGCTGCCCTTCTTTGAATATTCACTTCTATAGTTCTGCAATGTTCTTCTCACGACTGAGTGATCAGAGTTGCACACAGTGTTCTGGAGAAGGGAGTAACAATGATTTATATAAGGGCACTGCAGTACCTTTGGTAATATTCTGGGTGTCCAGTATCTGCATCCAAAGGACTCTCTCTCCTATCTTAGAGAACTTCCCTGAGAAGTTCTTAGGATTTAATGATGTGGTTCACATGTTGCCTGCTTAAATGTGCTGTAGCCCACAGCTGAAAGACAGCTTTGGGTGAGTATTCTCTCTTCCCTTCCTTCTGCTCTCTTGTGGCTGATACTGATACAGGGCTGGAAGAAGTCTCCTGTTTGGTTCTTGAGTTCCCATCCCTGGCAGCTCCCGGCCTCATGACTATGCTCCCTTAGCCCTGCCCCATAACTGGCTGCTAATCACAATATGGTACAACTCTGACCAGTCCTGGGATGATGATTATCCCCAGAATGATCTGGGGCAAATGCCCTGCTCTGCTGATGTGTCCCTGTGCTATCATTGAATTATAAGTAATCTATATTAATTCTGCCCAACTTTAGACTTCTACAGTACAGATCAACACAGTCAGGAGGAACCCTTTTTATTGGCATCGTGGAAAAAGAGGCATTCCCAAGGTAAGAGGCATCCCCTGTTTCAGATGCAGACTTCAGAATAAGAGCAGTTGTGCCTTTGAAGTGCCTCTCCTGGACACACCCACATTGTAGGTGTCTACATCTGGTAAGACAAGCACTGCTCTGACTCATGATCTCCATCTGAATTATTATGGTTTCCTTCTTTTATGTCTCCTTCTTTTAGAGTGCAGATCTTTTATTCCTGCCCAGCTCTGATATTAAGGTTCATTGGTTTTCATTGGGCATATCGGATCTAATGCAGCAACAAATAAGCAATCAAACCTGACCTCGTAGTTTTACTTTTACCTTCTGTTAATCTTTTCCTTCATGGCATCAGGAAAAAGAGATAAATGGGCACTGTTCTCTCTCTTTGCATCCGCTTTCCAAGTGATGCTGGCAGATTTCATTAACCTTCCCTTTTTGAAGATTACATCTTTTTAATAAATTACATTTATTATAAAAGCTAACCATTGAAGTAGCATCTGGTATTTTGTATAGATAAATATGTGTACAAAATATGTATCTTTTGCTTTGCATTACTGTCATAAAAAAGATATATTTTATGTTATGCGGCTTTCTTAGGGCATTACTAGCATACTTATTATCCTCATTTGCCTGACACCAGAGGATTTCACTGGCTATTTACATTCTCTTTTTCCCAAGGGGTAGGAAAGGCTGTTCCAAAGACCTCATGCTAGCTGCATTCATCCATCACATTTTTCTGCAGAAGTAGTTGCTGTTTCTCTTTAGAGCTGTAGCCCTTCAAGAAGTCTTACGCTGTTAGCTCTCATTTCAGAGCAGCTTTGTGTCTGGAAAAAGGAGCCAGAAATACCTGAAATGCAGAGGAAGAAACACGTAGGGGTACATGGTCTGAGCCTGTAGTGCTCAGAGATAATTTGGTCAGTGAAGTATTCTGCTGCCCAAGCACATTTCTTGCTTTCAGCCTTTTCCTTCCTTCCCTCAACTTCTTCTTTGCTCCAACTCCTCCTCACCCCTTCATTGGCAAGGGTGGTTCCCAGCATTGCAGTAGAGGTGTAGTTTTTTTCTAATCAGGAAATGGAGTTCTTCCTCATCACTCATTGAGTGTACATTCAGGAAGTGTGGAGATGACACCAAGTTGGATGGGAAGGTAGATCTCTTGGAGGGCCTTCAATGAAATTCAGTCACGAGTCCTGCACGTGGGTCACCACAACTCCATGCAGGGCTGGAGGGTGGGGACAGAGTGGCTGGAAAGCAGAAAAGGACCTAGGGGTGCTGGTTGACAGTAGCTGAACATGAGCCAGCTGTGCCCAGGTGGCCAAGAAGGCCAGTGACATCCTGGCCTGGATCAGCAATGGTGTGGCCAGCAGGACCAGGGCAGTGATTGTCCCCTGTACTGGGCACAGGTGAGGCCACACCTCAAATCCTGTGTTCAGTTCTGGGCCCCTCACTACAAGAAAGACATTGAGGGGCTGGAACATTTCCAGATGTCATATTTAGGAATGGTGCTAGTACTAGTACTCCCACTAAAAGAAAACCACAAGCTGCTCCCCTCCCCACTCCAGTGGGAGATAGAAAAAGCAGAGATAACAGGTTGAGATAAGAACAATTTACTGGAAACAGTAATGAGAAAAGAAAACAAACAGTAACAGCAACAATAAGTTGTTGTAAATTGTAATAACAAAAGTGTATAAAGAGAGGTTGATTTCCATGCAAAATGGTGACTAAGCCAAACTCCACACAGTGTGACCCTAAGACACTGAACAATGGCTGACAGGTTCCCCACCCTGCCAGACTTTGTTCCACCCGAGAGGGACACCCTTTTCCCCTCCTCTGACAGTCACATATCATGGTATCGAATAACATGTCTTGGCTATGCCCCTTCCCACTGATCCTGCCTGGAAGTAGGATCCCAGAGAAGGGCAGTTGAGCTGGAGAAGTGTCTGGAGCACAAGTCTGATGAGAAGCAGCTGAAGGATCTGCAGGTGTTTAGCCTGGGAAAAGGGGGGGACCTTATTGCTGTCCACAATTATGTGAAAGAAGATTGTAGTGAGGTAGGTGTTGTTCTCTTCTCCCGAGTGGCAAGTGACAGGACAAAGGGAAATGGCCTCAAGTTGCACCAGAGGAGGTTTAGTTTTAGTAGTACATTTTTTTTTTTTCATGGAACGGGTTGTAAAACTTTGGAACAAACTGTCCAGAGAAGTGATGGATCACCATCCTTGGAAGTGTTCCAAACCTGTGTGGATGTGGAACTTGAAGACATGGTGTGGTGGTGAACATGGTGATGATGCTAAGCTGACTGTTGAACTTGATAAATGTCTTTTCCAAACTTATAGATTTTGAATATAATTTTAAGAACAGTGGCAGTGGCACATGCAGAGACACCAGAGACACATTTGCTTTTGGTGGCACCCCATCTAATAAAATCCCCTCAAATGCCTTGGGCTAATTTTGGAAGCTGGAATCTCCCACTGCTTGTACAGAAACCATAGGTCAGAAAACCTCTATAGCCTTTCACATCAGATTTGAAGGACTCTTACATTTGGTACCAACAGTAATTAACAGTCTCTAGAAAAATCTTAGTTGTTAACCCCTCTGGGGAAAATTCAAAAATGCCCCTGACAGCTTCTGGGGACAACTGAAAGGGGACATTTTACATGGGAACTTTGATATTTCTTATGCTTCTGTGTGTTCTCCTCAGCTGTAGGGTGGGGATGGTCATCTACTTCCACTCTAGAATGATGTGAGATTTAAAAAGTAGAGATAAATGTTTAGTACCTGTTACTTTAAATCAATGTTGTGCTTGAAGGATTTAAACTCTATAACTTTTCCTGTCCACATCTTTATTTATGTTGCTCTGAGTACCAATTGCTGCCTGATCCATCCTGAGAGCAGCCGGTAAGAAAAACCTGTTCCCTGGCTAGAGAACATATGGAGCAAGAGAATGAAAACATGAATAGCACTTGAAATCAGTGCATCCAGCCTGTCTGACCATCAGTGTTGATGGGAGTTACAGCTACAGAAAGATTAGAAAACATCTGAACCCTTATTAGCTCCAGTGGGAGATTGTGTAGAAATTGTATTTCTAGAAAAGAACTGTCTCACAAAGGAGAGCTTTTGATTCACTGAATTACAAAAACAAGTTTAGGACTTCTTTTTGTCTGAGAGTACTTTTACAGTGCCTGAGACCATCAAGGAAGGTGATAAACAGAGGAAGAAATAATAAATGGGAAGGAGTCACAGAGAGAGAGAGAGAGAGGCTGCTGGGATTTGTGTTTCATTTTTGTGGAGTTGCTTCCCTGCTGAGCTATAAGAAGCTGCACGCAGCATGAGAGGGGCAAGATCATCTCTTCTCCCATGAAGATGACCTGAGTGAGAATCTGTAGTTAGGAGGAGGAGAAGAAGGAATCTTGAAAAAGCACGTACATATCTTAGGGGCAGTTGTCAAGAGGATGGGGCCAGACTCTTGTCAGGGGTGTCAAGGGACACCAGTCACAAACTGAAACCCATGAATATCCATCTGAATATTGGGAAAAGCTTCTTTACTTTGAGGGTGACAGAGCACTGGAATAGGTTGCCCAGAGAGGTTGTGGAGTCTCCTTCCATGGAGATATTCAAAACCCCTCTGGATGTGATCCTGTTCAGCCTGTTCTAGCTGAACCTGCTTTGATAGTGGGGTTGAGGTGATCTGCAGAGGTCCATTCCAACCCCAACCATCCAGTAATTCTATGTGATTCACTTCTCTGGGGCAGCTCTGTTTCCTTCACACAGATGGGTTAGCAGCCATGGGAGGAAGGAGTGGAAGAGGGACCCCCAGCCTGAGCCCACTGTTTCTCTCCAGCATGCCAAGCAGAAGCATGGAGGGAAAAATAATTTGCCATGTATCTGTAGATGCTAACAGATGCCTCTCACGAGGGAACAAATTGTCAACTGAAGTCACAGTGTGTTCCTGGGTTTGCTTTCTGCTCAAGATATACCGTATCCCTAAGTGAACAGAGGATGTTGGCTTGCAAGGAACTGGGAAGATTAACAAGGCTAAAAGTGGTAGAAAGGATATTAAAGGTTAGAAATATAGGATAATAATAAAAGAAAAGTTCCAGCTTGAAAAATTCAGTTTCTTATGTCTGTGAAAAATAATCAGAGACTCAGCTGTTCTGCAGGAGAGAGATACTTATAGAGCACTAGAAATGAAAAAAAAAACAAACCCTACAGGAAGCAGTGGGAAACCATTTAGTGGGCTTATATTGGCACTGAAGAGTATGATTTTGGGGCTACACACAGAGGCAAAACCATTATCTTCTGGGGAGGTGATGATCCAGCTGTACATAGCACAAGTGGAACAGTATTGCTGGTTCTGGCATATCAATGCCAGACTGACGTGGATGAATTGGAGAAATGTGTCAATAGAAAAGAAAGGACTGGAGAAAGTATTTTTTATATATATGCAAGAAAGATGATATATTTTATATGGCTTGGCAGTAAGATGATACATTTTATATGGCTTGGCAGTGATTTGAGTTAGAAAGGATAACATTCCACAAAACCTGAAGGCAGTAAAAAGCAAAGAGGAAGAAATACACTTAAGGTGGCAGAATAGGTGTGTGTATACAGGGTAAAAAGGATCAAGGAGCACACAGTCAAGAAAAAACTGAGGATGAGACAGATACATATAATTGTGAAATAGCTCTAAGGGGGAAGCAGTGAATGTCTGCCATGGGCACATTTCAGCATCATCAGGAACATGCAGAGATGCCCAGGGTAACACAGGTGCCAGAGCAAGTCTGTCCCAGCAGCACAGAGCTTCAAGCAGACATCTCCAAGCAAGACAGCTCTGTTGGTGAGCAACAGATGCATTATTTAGCCCCTAAACATCTCCCAGGTGTGACTCATTCATGGTTCCTTACATAAATACAGATCAACCAGATCAACATGATTTGTTACATAAATACAGATCAGCAGATCTGAGTTTCCCAGACAAAACCTGGTTTGGAAGAGGACCTAGAGGATGAGGGTGTCCTCCTGGCAAAGCTACCTGCCTACTCTCCTTTGTGCTCTCTGGTCATATTCAAATCCCTTTCTGAGTTCTGCCTGACATGACTCCACTTCTGTTGCTACAAGAGCAATCCTTCCTTCTCTCCCCTGTGCTTTCTCTCCTGGTCCAACAACAGCCCACAGAGATCCCCTGGTTTTCTTGGGATGTGCCCAGTCTTCTCCTTCCAGAGTAAATAAGCAGGACAGCAGACCTGCTTGCTGCTGTTGCTGTCTTTGCCCTGATGAGAGCTGTGCCTCTTCCCCACCTGCCTCCTCAAAAACACGAGAGTGTGAAGACCTGCTCACACCATCCAGGGCTCTGCTTTCCCTGCACTGGTGCTTTTCATCTGTGCTATTTCTGTTTCCCTCAGAAGCGCTGCAGGACTCAGTGTCTGTTTAGCACCACTGCACAAGTTCTCATCTCCTTGACTTTGCCACTGGGGTGAAACTGGAGTCTGGTATCCTATGGCATCACTTGGGAAGGGACTAGTGGATCCAGGCTGGGCTGAAAGGGGGTCCTGGGCTATGGGGAGGATGAGGGAAGGCTCTGGGCTGCACCCACAATTCAAGATTTCCAGCCAGAGCCCTTTATTTTATTTGTGATATCCATTGGGATTTTTTTCAGTTGTTGCTATGGAGACTATGATGCCTTCTTTGATTGCAACTTTTACAGGGTCTTTAATAAGACCATGTGGCCTTTCACTGCGGCTCAGGTGTTGAGCTCCAGTGCAGCCTGGTAAGCAAAGGTCATTAATGTCTGATAGCTGTGCAGGGATCTTTGTATTATTCAGCAATTAGTATTCTTCACTGATACCAAACCCACAAAGAACAGTAGAGCATCACTTGAGGATGAGCAAATTAACATTGCACAGACTTTAGTGCACTGTTTACAATGAATGGCAACCCACCCATGTTTATGAGGACACAGTTACTTGGGTCTGTTACTCCCCTGCTGCTTTCAGTTTTATGTTATAACCAAAAAACCCTCAACATCCCACCCAAAACCAGATGTGACTTTGACTATGAACTTGTGAGGGCTTCTGTGCTGAAGCTGTTAATGGTGATGTATCCAATTTCTTAGAAGCATGACCTGGGTAGAGGGCTTAGCCACAGCAAATGGATTAAGCCCCATTTTGAGGTAAACTGCACCCCAAACCTGAATGCAGCACCACAAAGCCCTGTGTGTTAGCTATCAGCACTGATGGAGCTGCTCTTGACTATGGAAAAGTGTGAGCTAGGAAATGGTCAGAAGATACTTCTCAGTAGGAAAAAAACCCAAAACCTCTGGGGTACATGTAATGTTTGTTTCAGAAAGCGTTGCCTGGCTACTACCAAACAGACTGTTGCCCTCCTCAGATCCACAGGGTGAAATTTGTCTGTTAAAATTTAACCGTGTGATACATCCTGTAAGGCACAAGTGAGCAGCACAATTATTTCAACACATTAAATGCTGAAGACCAGTGAATCAAAAAGTCAGAGCTATCTTCCTTTTCTTTTATTTCTGTATGTTTAAACTCCAGTTCTTCATCAGTGCAAGGTCCTGTACCACTACAGCCTGCTGTGGATGTGTGGTACAGAGAAGACAAGATGACATGAAAGCATGATACATCACCAGGATGTCCCCCATGAGCCAGCCAAGCAGGAGCCTCTGGCACAGCTTGAGGAGGCACAGAGGGGAAGGTGAAAGATATATCCACTTTGTCCTATCACACAAATAACATCTTCTGGTGCTGGGCTACAATATCCACACCCCACAAGGATGGAGCCAGAGCATTGCTGCTGGCAATGATCTGCAGCAGCCTCCTGAGGCAGTGCTAGGCTTTGCTCCCTGTGCCATGAGCAACACACAGGGACAGCCTGGTCTGTGCTGCAGCATCTTCAACAGCCCCTCATCTGCCAGAAGCACTGTATACCTCTGGATTTGTGGAACCTTGAGTAGGTCATGCCTGTTGTCGCTGCTGTCTTTAGTTGCAGTTCAGAGCTTGACAAGAAAAACGCCATTTTTCTGCTGCACATGGGGAACCAGCTGTTGTGATGGGTTGACCTTGGCTGGACATCAGGTGTCCTACCAAAGCTGCCCTATCCCTCTTCTCCTCAGCTGGCCAGGGCAGAAAAAAATCTAACAAAAGTCTTCTCATGGTCATCCTATGGACAAGGAGAGATCACTCACCAGATACTGTCATGGGCAAAACAGACTTGGCTTGGGGAAAGTTAATGTAATTTATTGCTAATCAAATCAGAGAAATATGAGAAATAAACCCAAATCTTAAAACATCTTTGCTCTTGCTCCTTCCTTTTTCCTGGAGTCAAGTAATTCCCTATTTTCTCTACCTTTTCCCTCCAGTGATGCAAGGGGAGAGGGAATAGGGGCTGCAGTCAGTTCAGCTCAAGTAGTCTCTGGTGTTCCTTCATCCTTGCTTTCTTTAGCTACTCCAGCATGGGGTTCCTCCCATGGGACACAGTCCTTCACAAACTTGTCCAGCATGGGTCCTCCCCACAGGCTGCAGTTCTTCATCAGCTGCTTCAGCAT
The DNA here is from genome assembly GCA_013399835.1 of Leptocoma aspasia. Taxonomy (NCBI): domain Eukaryota; kingdom Metazoa; phylum Chordata; class Aves; order Passeriformes; family Nectariniidae; genus Leptocoma; species Leptocoma aspasia. Next base: position 2,564,719 of record VXAX01000826.1, read on the forward strand.
GAGTGCCTTCCAGAGGGCATGGGGAAACCTCTGTTCCAGTACCTGGAGCACTTTCTTCCTCTCCTTCTTCACTGACCTTGGGGTCTACAGGGCTGTTTCTCTCACACCTTTCCCTTTCTCCCCTTCCCCTCCTTCTAAAAAGTTATATCTCAGAGGTGCCACCACCATCACTGATGGGCTTGGCCTTGGCCAGCATTGCGTCCATCCTGCAGCTGGCTGGGATGAACTCTGTTGGACACAGGGGAAGCTTCCTGCAGTTTCTCATTGAAGCCACCTTATAGCATCTCTGCTGTCAAAGGCCTTGCCACACAAACCCAACACAGCTGTGAAAAGCAAATGTGTTTTGGGAACTATGATTTTAGGTGTTCATGGCAAGCCAGCAGCCGGGCAGATCCTAAAACTTGTGATGATGTGATGGACCTTCTTCAGTGCTGTGGGATTCATTGTAAATTGCTTGGGTTTTGTTTGTTTTTTCTTTTTTTAACTATTAGTGCATATTAGAGACTTGTTGAAATGTGAGGTGTGTGCTGCAAATGATGTAAATCATAAACTAGAGATAAAAAGTAATTATTTAGACAAGTAAAATCCCATACTTGCAATTGTAGCCATCATTTGGCACAAAACTCAGCTGGTGGTCATTAAATAGCAGCTTGTGTAACATTTCAGACAGATGGGGAAACCTCTTTCATCTAAGTTGTTGAAGGAGGTGCTGCTTAGGTCTGTGGTATCAGAATAAGCAAACCACAGATTGATACTGCACTGTAGAGCAGTGAGGTTTAGGAAGTAGCAGAAAAGGAGGATCTGCTGCAGACCAAATGCTGTTCTGAGTACGAGTAGAGACGCCTGCAGCAGCCTGAAGGTCAAGGGGATGTGGGTATAGGTTCCCTGTGTGCAGGCTGCCAGTTCCAGCTATCTGCTCCAGGGAATATGCAGGCAGCCTGCTCCATGCTTGTAAATGTAGTATAAAACATTTGATTAATGAAGAGGAGGGTAAGGAAGAGCATCTGGAGTTTGATATTTTCTGGAAAACACTAACCAGACTTCTTGATCTTTAAAAGCACAATGTTATCCAGCATTTTAAAGGAAAAAGTTTAAAAGCTTAGATCTGTAATGACCAAAGATAAAATTTGGTTATGTCAATAGTGGCCTTTGCATTGGAATAGCAAAAAAATATTTTCTTAGTCACAGGAACTGATGATTTTGGTGACAGGCAGCTTAGCATTCTTTTTGTTTGGTTTGCAATGTAGCCTGGGGCAGCTGACCCACGAGCTATTTTTTGCTTTGATAAATCCTGTCTCTGTGTTCCCTTGTTTTGAAAATAGATATAAAAAGAGATAAGCAGTAATTTAATAAATAGAAGCTATAAAGCAGAGGTAACAGAAGGAATTACTTGAAAGGTATTATTAATTGCATTCCTGTGTCCAGAGTGCCAAAAGCATTCAGTCAGGATTACAGCTGTCAAAGCAATGGGCAGGACAGACTTGGCTTCCCACAGCCTTTGCATTCAGGGGCTGCTAGTTCTCAGCTTTTTCTTTCCTTTTCTCAATCATCCTTCGGGCTCCACAAGAGCTGCATATTATTATTTTAGAGATATTTTGTTTTGTCTGTTGCTGGTAGAGAAGTTCTGGATACAAATTGCCTATTGTGTTGTGTCCAAGGTGCACAAATTAGCATGGGAAGAGTGGCATTGCTAGGGATCCTTCAGCAGCAGCATCTGTGTAAGGACCCGTGGATTGACACAACTTATGCAATGCTGACAGATTTATATCTATGTTAGGGTTTGCTTTATGGAGTAACACTAGACATTGGCATAAAATAGAACTTTCAATTTAAATTCCATCTGCAGTTCTACACCCTAAGGTATTTCCCCTGAACCTCCAAAATGATCCTAAATTATATGGTTTTTGGAGAAGCTGGGAACTGTGTTGAAACCAAACCTTGCAGCAGCAGATCATTCTGCTTACTTTCTAATACCTGACAATAAATATTTCTACATCCAGCACTGGATCTTTTTTTAAATTTTGATCAAATTTTGGGGAAGTAATTTAAATGTTTTATGGCTGCTTATAGAAAGATCAATGGAAAATATATCATATTGGACCAAATATGCTTAAACCCCCTTAATATGGATTGGAATCTTGCTCCAGGTTCTTGTTTGAAAATGTTGGTCAGTAATAAAAGTGGCTAATAATACCTTTTATTATGGATTCCAATAATGCCTGGGTACACAATCATCAAGTAAATGGATTTTTTCTTCCCATTTTCTTAATCCAAAAGAAGACTGGGTCATAAACCCAGCCTAAATGATAACTGAACATCTAACACTCCCCATAAAAGTGTTTGCAGCTGTGTTCTCCCATCACACCTACCGTGAGAATTCTGTTATAGTAAATTGAAGCTGTTAGTGTCACAATATTGCCATAATTATGTGTTCAAAATATGAGTCAGATCCCCAGCACTCCTTGATGTTCTAATATCACAAATATGTCTAGTGTTTTACTTTCAGTTCTGGTTTTATAAGACTTCAGAGGAGAATCTGCCTGTCCCAATAGAGTGTAAAATTTTAAGGGCCACACCTAACCTACAACAGTGATGCAGCCGCTTTCGTTTTTCCTCATGGCCACTAGCAGGAACTCCATTTATCTGCTTCCAGGGTTCAATGGTTTTCCTCTGAGCTCATCTGTCTCCCAGCATCATCAGCATAGCCTGCTGCTCTTTACCACTTCCTTATCCTTCACAGTCTTTTCTCCCCTCTCCTAACCATGACTGCACTCAATTTCCTGTGTGCATCTCCTCTGCCTGTGGCCCTGATTCGATGTGAGAGGCAATGGTGACTCCCTGTACTCTCTCCTGGTGGACTTTAGAGAATGGCAGCTCCTTTTCTGGCTTCAGCTTTTTAAATGAGGAATAGGATTGGTGGTTTTGAGGGAGAAGCAACTAATGAATTGATAGCCCTTTGTGATGGTACATGGTGAGGCATGTTTGAAAATCACAAAAATATGCAACTTCTGGGAAAGTGAACAAATTTAGTGCTTCATCTTGCATTAAAAGAATTGAAAAATAGGGCTTTGTATAGAACAAACATGTTTTAGCAGGTAATTCTACATGTACTCCTGACTTCAGCTTCCTATTACAACTGCTTTCTTTGCTGCTTCCCTGATTAACAAGTAAATTGGTACCTTTTAGCTCTCTGAAGCAAGGAAGGGCAAGTCTTTTTGCTTTCTTGTTGAAGGAATTTTTGTGCCATTTCTTAACCTATATCAATTAGATACATTGCATATATATATATATGTATATACACACACACACACACATATACATTTGATTAGATGTATAAACTAGATGTTAAAGCCTGCTTCTGGATGTTTCCTGCAATAATGTATCAGTGTATATAAATTCATCAAACGATGGATCAATCAATTACTTTCCACTCTGGAACCATGTCATAACTACATCTGTATCTGAAATGTGATCTGAACAAAGTTGGGAGGGTTTTCACCAATAGGACTGCAATGTGCAACTGATTTAGTGTCAAATGTACTATGCAGAGAATATCTGAGGGTGACATGGCAGTCATGGATAGCTGTGTGCAGAGGGCTAGAGAAGAAGCAATTGGAGCAATGAGCTCATGTTAGTGCTTCCAGGAAACCTGTGCTGATGGTTTCCTGCATATATCCCTCCAAGTCATTTAACTGCTAGGCCTGTCATCCCCTTTGGAAAAGGAAAGGACAGAAAGCAGTGGGAGAAGATGCAGAAGACACTGGGATGGCTACTGAGATTAAATCACAGCCTTTGCAAACATTATTTTGTTTCTAATGAAAATGATCAATTCCTCCATTACTAGCATCTGAGAAATTAATTTCCTGGTTATCTCTCTGACCACTCCATTAAACAGAGATAGTGGGAATGGTCTCCATAGACTTCAGCAGTAATATTTAGCTTGTTATGAAGTACAATAAACTTTAAAAGACTTTACAAATCTTACAGATCCCAGGCTCATTCATCTGTTGGGTCTTATTTTGTCAATGAAATCTCATATCTATCTGATAGAAGTTTCCACAGCCCATTTAATGAGTTTTTAATGGTTTTATTATGGCAGGGCTGTCTCAGTTAAAGGCTCGTCATATTTAAGAAATAAGTTTTAATTGCCTATTTGTTTTTGCAATATTTTTTCCTTTATTATTTCATTTTTTTCTGTCTCTGAAAAACATTTGTTTCTGTCAGCTATGAGCACCCACGCTGCTTTAAGAGTGTGGTGAGGTGATGAACATTTATTTCTGTGCACCATTAAACTGTCATGACGGGAATGCAACCGTAGGATTGCATGGCATTCCCTGCTGGATCAAAGTAGTCCCAAGGGCCCTGATTCATGATCCCCTCAGGTGCAGGTAGGATGCTGATGTGATTCCTACCTCCAGGTTGCAGCTGCTGGAGGAATGGCAGAACATACATATGGATGGAGTATATAAGCTGGAGACTCGATTACTCCATGGAGTTTGCACTGGTGCTTAATTATGTCAGTGAGGGGTCTGAGCAAGTAATATCCATACAGTTTCTGACCATCTCTGCTAAAGGGTTTTGATTCTCTACAACTGCTTGAAAGGAGCTTGTAGCCAGGTGGGATTCGGTCTCTTCTCCCGGATAACAAGCGACAGGAAAACGAGAAAATGGCCTCAAATTGTGTCAGGGGAAGTTTAGATTGCATATCAGGAAAAATATCTTTACCAAATGGATTGTAAAGCACTGCAATAGGCTGTCAATGGAAGCAGTGGAGTCACCATCATCTTTGGAGGTATTTAAGAGGTATGTAGATGTGGCACTTAGGCACGTGGATTAGTGATGGACTTGGTAGTATTAGGCTAATGGTTGAACTTAATGATATTAAAGGTCTTTTCCAACCTTAACAATTCTATGTTTCTCCCTTATAAGAGAAGGAAGAGACCTGTTGTCCCACTCCTAACTCCATCTGTATCTACCTGTGATCATTAGTAAGACCCCTTACAGTTTTCACCTTGAGCTTTTTTTTTAATCATCACAGTGCACTATCCAGTCCATCTGCATACCAGACACTTTTCATCTCCTTGGGATCTAAGGCTCCACATTCATTATCCCTAATAATGTCTTGTAAAGTAAGCAGATCCTTGCATTGAATATGCATGACAGGTGGGCCTGTGTGTGTATGAGCATGATAGATGTATTGGGTGCTCTCTCTAGTCCTTTTTGCATATATACTTCTCCAGAGACTTCAATGAATCTTCTCTAGGCTTACATCATTGCAAGCAGCATCCCTACCATTGCAAATCGTGGGGATGATTAATGGAAAACCAGCTAAGAACCATAATAAAGCTCTGTGTATGTTAGAATGGGGGCTAATTCTCAGCATTTCTGTAAAGTGTAACAGACAATTAAACCTCCCAGCTGTGCAGACCTTAAAGGAGTGGTGTTTAAAGGGGATACTAATATAGCAAGGAATCCAAGTTCTGTGTTAAATTACAGCCATGCCAGTCTGTAGTAACCTTAATTGAGGTCACCTGTGCCAGATTTACATTGCCAGAGCTGGAGCAGGATCTGACCAAGGTGTGAGGCACATCAGTGATGTTGGTATAAAGGCAATTGGAAAAGTGATTTGAAAATAGCAACAAGTACTTTAAAAAGAAGTTTCTGAGGTGCAAAGGTTGAAGTAAAACTCAAAAGTCAGAAATACTATGTCTACAATCCAGGACTGTTTTATAATATAATGTGAAGCTGCAAGTACTTTCCTCTTAATGTTTGCAGGAGTTGTGTACTTTCTAAAACTTCTTTTCCACTTTAATTTAAAAAAATATTGAGTTTGGAAAACACTGTACACCACAGTAATATATGAAAAATGCTATTTGGAAAACTTTGGCAAAGCACTCATATTTTTTCTTTTCTTCTTTTTTCTTTTACAACTACAACATTAGTTTTCAACATGGACTGAAATGCAAACACAGTCTAAATAGGTGTCACTACTTTAGATAACTGTGTAACTGCTGCTGGAGTTTTTTCACCACTTTTTTGATGCAAGTTTTACATGGAAAAGGATGTAAATTCAGGCTGAGAACATAATCATGGAGACAGCTCAGGGCAGGGTTTGGATCGAGATTTAATTGCCATCAACTTGCTTTTACTTTTTTGAATCCAGTGTAAGAGAATGTGTTAATCAAAAGGAATTACAAGATAGTGAAAGTACAGAGCCAGTTTTGGCAAGCAGGCTTTTTTTTCTCTGGACTGATATTGTTACCTTAAGGAATTTGCTTTTCTAACATAGTTATTGAACATCCTGTTGTGTCTTAATCTGCTTCTGAAGCTTATAAAGCAGCTATGCTTCATTAGCTTCAAGTTATTCTGAAGGTAGAATATTTGTGAGTGGGAATACTGAATGTTCAACAAAATGTGGTGCCTGTAATTTGCTTTTTTTCCCCTTCTTTTCATGTAAAATGATATTCTCGTTCTGCCTCTAGAGCTTGCTGTGAAAAATGAATACACAAGACCTGTAAAAGTTGCTCTGCTTTCGAATGGGCCTTTTCTAACATCTGCTAACTGGCTGCACTTCCTTTGCACTTTTGCATTGTAAATTTTGAGTTTCTCTATTAAGAGAGCCTCCATGTCCTGCAAAATAGGCATCTATTTCAAAGAAACTCAGGTTTTTAAGCACAATTCCAGTGCACTGTGAGGCAGTCAGACCACAAGGCTGGCAGCGAGGGACAGTTTTGTTCAGAGTGGCAGCAGCTAATGGCCATCACTGGCCGGAGCACAGGTACTTTGTGCACTTCGTGTCTTTTCCGTGAATTAAACACGGCCGGGGCGTGTAGAGGAACACGCTCGGGGCAGGTATCTCGGTGAGCAGCTGCAGCTGGAGCTCAGGGGGCGGGAGCCCGAGCCAAGAGGCCGTGAGCAGCAGCCCCTTCCCGTGACAAGGGGCATCTGTGGCCCCTGCGGGTGACCGAGCGCGCCAGGCTGCCCTGCGCGGAACGCGAGATGGGGCAGAGCCGGGGCTGCTTTGTTCCGGGCCCCTCGCGGAGGCACCAGCTCGGGCTATTATTTTGTTATCTACTTATTGCACCGAGGTCAAGTTATTTTAGGGATCTGGGCGTCTGAGACTCTGCTATGGGAAGGCTGGGGTGAGCAGGTAAGGAACCCCGGTGTGACTGTGAGGGTGGGGTGTGGCTGCGAAGGGACCTCGGTCCCAGCTCAGGTGGTGCGAGTGTGACTGCCAAAGCGGCTCCTGGGTGGCCAGACAGGCAAGTTCCCTTTACAGGGTGTATCTGCATTGTGGCTCGCAAGCTGTTACAGATACGTGTTGCTGAGGTGTGGAGGTACAGTGCTCGTCACGTAATACAATCCTCTCTGTCAAACAGAGGTGAAAAACAGCCCGGAGCGGCGTGACCGCTCCCCAGGGTAACTCAGAGCTGCGTTATCTGCAGTGCCAAGTGTTACCCGCAATTCCCACTGTTGCTAACTCTGAGAATGGCCTGACTCCGTCTTCCCTACACCCCCAGCAGTTTTAAGTAGCTGTAGATAGCTGTGAGATTTCCCTTTTTCCTTCTACCTTTTCTTTAAACCAAGTAAATCTGGTTGCCATACCTGCTTCTCCATGTTCCATGTCCTTCAACCCCCTGACTATCGTGACAATCTTTCCTGGATTCCCTTTAGTGCTTTTTTTGTCTTTTGTGCTGCAAATCCAGACCGGACACGTGAATTGAAAAGAAAGTCGTGAGAGATTTATAATGTTACAGCTAATGATTACAATCTTGCACCTGAGGAAAATGCATGAACAGTAGGTAATTCTTGATGGCAGAAATGTTGCCTTGGGGCTTTACTGATTTCTGTAACTTTGCAGGCCCAGCGGGATAAATAATGAAACATTGAGATGGGCTTTCAGTGAACAGCTGTGAGATTCATATCCTAAAAAGGCTCATATATTTTGTTTAAATGGAGGAACTCTCTTTTAGCCAGTAATTCTGAATTCTGTATTAGCTATGCTTTGGACACTTGAGCACTGTCCTTCATGTCAGTGTTCAAGAGCTAAACCATGGGATGGCAGAGGGCAGGTCATGGGGTCTTGGCTGAAGGTGAGACATGCGTGAGCTATGGGTGCTGGCTGGAGAAGGAGCACGGTAATCCTGACATCTCTGCTGTAAGGCATCTTGAATTTCCATATACATCACCATATATTAGAAACACAAGGAAGTTTGGGTTGGAAGGGACCTTAAAGATCATCCATGGGCAGGGACACCTTCAACTCAACCAGGTTGCTTAAAGCCCCATCCAACCTGTCCATGAGCACTTTCAGGGATGGGATCACTATTGCTTGCACAAAACTGTAATATTAATATGGCATTTGGAATTAAATGCAATTAATCTAAGTAGGCACCATGCACTGAATCATGACCTGTACCCTGGTTTCTAAAAAATATTTATCACAGCATCCTTACTGGCAACTGAATATTTCCATGCCATAAGATGCCAATTTAATCAAACATATTGGTCCTGTAAACAGCAACTTTTAGCAGTTTTCAGTGGTCAGATTTCCCCTCCCTTTCATGAGCTGTTCAAGGAAGTCTTACACTGCAGGCTGCAGGATACTGGAAGTGACTTGATACCTTTTCAGAAAACAGTATCTCATTCATTCAGACTGGCATATATACAGGGAGAAACAGTTTATTGTACCTGATACATATTTGTTGGACTGAGTGCAAGGATGAGATGGTGAAATATAATGTCCTGTGATATACAGCAGGTCTGGCTAAATGATCTAATGGTCTCTTCTGAATACACAAAGTGCTGGGCCTGTGTGCCAGAAGCCAGACAGGCTCCTGGCATTCCCACAGGTCTACATGGATCATCTACCCCTGCACTCTGTGGTGAAACTCCCATTTGCATCCTTGAGAGCAGGATATTGAGGCAGGCAGTTAATGCAAAAATGAAAAGTACAACCAGTTTTGTTGGGGACCTCTGGGAAGTACTGGATAAGGGAAACACAGCTAAGGCTAAATAGGTCCATAATGCTGCTAAAACTAGAAAGTTGGCTCTAAAGTACTTATGCTCCATTGGATCAGTACTTTTGGTTTTTCTTCTCAGCTTCCAGCTCCTGGCAGCTCTCTGGCATGGGACTGCCAGGGGACTGTGCTGCTGAGCCAGCCCCCGGCACTGCTTGGAGGGGCCTCTCCTGACATCGCTATTTGGCACTGAAGAACATTTGCATTACAAGCTGCAGTTTCAAATTCTAACTCAGCTGATCTCTGAATCCCTGTGATGCCTAAGCTTTTTATATATCTTTTCATATATTTGTAGCTTTGTAGATAATGCATGGCTGTAGCTCCAGTACTTTTCCTACCCTTTCCCCCTGGTTTTAGAACAATAAGATGACTTTCTAAACACATTCCTGAAATATTGTTTAGTCTTATTCCAAGTAGGGGACCTACATATAAAATAAGACATAATAAGAAGTGGGGAAGAGAACCTCTTGGACCTGGCTTCACGGGCCTGACCCAGGGGTGGGTTACTGGGGCATCTGAATCTCCTATTGGATGTACCTGTTAGATATTCTAATTAATTAACCTTATAAAGTTGTAGAAATTAGATTCTGGCTGTGCCCATCACCACTGAGACACCTGGAAGCTTCCAAATAAAGGTCTGCTTTTGACTTTACTATGCTAACAGTGTTGCAAGGGTTTTTTCTTCTTCTGGTTGTAGGCAACACCTGACAGTACAGTTATCCTCTCCTGTCTCCCCTGCTCTTGCAGCAGCACTGCTGCACCTGTGGATCCACAGGTAGGCAAGTTAGTTATAGCCAGGAAAGTATTCACTTTTGCTCCAACAAAACAGGTCTGTGTCATCTCACCTTGGAGTTAAACCTGTGCCAAGGCTGGCACAAGGAAATCAGCAGAAATATAGGACTGTGTCTGAGAATAGAAACAGCATTTCACTTTTTGTAAAGGGGCAGCTGATTAGGTTAATTATGTCATGAAACGGAATTTTGATGGAGAGAAACTAGTGGTGAAATTCTGTGCAGTAAGACTTGTGGTAAAAGCACAGCTTCAGGCTGCGTTCAACTTACTTGTGTCACCCAGTTTGCTGACTTCCTAAGGAGCATTTCAGAGTTGGACTTGACTCTGTTCATTAAGGTATAGGGAAGGAGGTAAGCTCTTTATTGACTTGAGTAGTTTTTTTCCACTGAAAGCCCTGGTGCAAATAGTCCAGACTATTCTCAGATGTCCTCTGAATACAAAATTTCAGCTTTGTGAGATTAACTTCAGATTGCAGTGGTGCAATCTCTTCTGGAGAAGGGGCTGTAACAAATTAGGAACTCTTTATCAGGCATATCTTCCTAGAAAGCTGTGGTAAAACACAGGTGGTTTCCAAACACACGTGCTGTCCTAGATACTGCTGGGGAGAAGAGGACACCACCTTCTCTGCCCACTTTGATGGGGTAGAACCACACAATAGTTTAGATTGGAAGAGATCTTTGAGGGATCTGGTCCAACCCTTTCTCAAATCAGGACCAGCTTAGATCAGGTTGTTGAGGACCTTATTAGCTGGAGGTTTTGCAGCTACTCAAGTCTCCTTTTTGAATATTTGGCTGCTGTCATGTTGATTGCATTGAGAAGCCATTTCCTGTGGTGCCTGTAGTGCTCTCAGTATTCCTGTCTGAGAGAAGTCTTGGTCCTCCCTCTTCAGACCCTCCAATTTAGTTGTTGGAGGCAGCACTGAGAGTCTCATTTAACCTTTTATTTCCAAGGCTGAAAAACCAGAATCTTTCAGTCTGTCCTTGTAAGGCAGCTTGCTTCAGGGATCTTAAGAAAACAGCAAGCCAAACTTCAAACTGCCCTTTGGGGTTCAGGGAAAGCCTTCAGTTTTTTTAAAGGTTTCTGATTCACACAGTACCTCCATATTCTCGGAATTATCAGCTACACTGATTTATACATATTTAAAAGAAAGTATTAAATTTCATAGTTTTTAAAAATGAAATACCCTTCCTTGTCTTTTATGCTTGTTTTTTTCTGGGAAACATTTGAAAAGAAATGCTGTTTTATTTGGCATAGAGTAGCAGATACAGTATGCCAGGAAGATGAGCGTTTCCCCTGTTTATACTGTTCAGAAGATTTGACTGGGAAAGAAATTACTTTCAGTTTCTGTTATTTTTAATTTTTTTTATTTCCAAGGAAGACTTGAGACGCTGAAAATCTGAGGTGATGAGACTGCTCAGGCATGTTAGGTTTTTGCCAGCTGTTTCTTGTGCAGCTGCTGTCAGGGCTGGGCTCTGTTCTGACTCAAGTCATGGTAAAAGATAGTTCGAGTTTTGCTGTTGTTTTCCAGCTTGACAAATGTTAAAAGGTTTGACCTCATGTGACACATCAGAAATATCAGTAACAGAGTAACTATTATTATGTGTCATGTACAGATAATGCATTTTTGTCCTCCTGAAAACACTTGATAAGCCATTCTCTCCAGATTTGTTCATACTGGCTTCAATACCTCTGGCTAAAAGCTTTTTACCTGCTTCCAGGGCTTGTACATACAAACATTTATTTTCTTAGATCTCTGTTACATCACCACCAGCTCTCTTCCCCTTTGTCTATTGTTTACCATATTTTATATTCCTTGGAGCCAACATAGTGCTGCAGCAGAGTGGAGGATTGACACCTAATCTACAGCTTAACTGAGAATTTTTCCACTACTTTTCCTTATTGTTTGGTGAGTTAAATATTGTGCGTGCTAATTCTGTTTGAGCTGGGCACAAGGTAACTGCAAAACCAGTCACTGTCTGTCATGCTTTGGGTTTGTTTTGGGCTTTTCAGCCTTTTAGATGGAAGCATATATTTATCTGTGTGTACAGAAAGGTAACATCTTACTCTAAAACAAATGAATAATCATTTATGAGCTAATAGCATCCAGAAAATGGCCATGAGGATGATGAAGGGCCTTGAGGGGAAGGCATATAAAGAGTGGCGGAGAGCACTCGGTCTGTTCAGCCTGGAGGAGACTGAGAGGAGACCTCACTGCAGTCTGCAACTTCCTTGTGAGGGAAAGAGGAGGGGCAGGCACTGATCTCTTCTCTCTGGTGTCCAGGCTGGACCCAAGGGAATGGCCTGAAGTTATTTCAGGGGAATCAACTATTAGAAAAAGATTCTTCATCCAGAGGGTGGTTGGGCACTGAACAGGCTCCCCAGGGAAGTGGTCACAGCACCAGCCTGACAGAATTCAGAAGTGTGTGGACAACACCTTAAGGAACATTGTGTGATCCTTAAAGCTGTCCTGTGCAGAGCCAGGAGTTGAACTCTGACAATCCTTGTGAGTCCCTTCCAGCTCTGGAAATTCTATGCTTCTGTGTGTGAGAGGGGCTTTAATGAGTTGAGGTACATTTCAGATGCACAGCTGAGGCTCTTTGCAGTCATCTCTGGCCATACATGTTGACTTTGGCATTTGTTGATCCCTTGCTGGGGTTATTTGGCTTGCTGAGCTACAGGAAAAGTAACTCCCCCCACCAAAGTGTATAATTTTCTGCCAAATTAATGAGTTGAAGTACATCAGAAAAATGCCTGACAAGCACGAAAGCTGGTGCAAGGAATGAAGCTGGAAGAGGTGTCTGGTGTGAGTGAAAAGAAATGTATGGAAAGACAGGATGGCAGAGCACTATCCACTCCTTTGGATAGCAGCAAGCTCTCAGGTCAGCTTGAACTCAAACTTTGGCCAAGCAAAACTGGCCTCTCATTTTCTGTTTTGCCAGGTTTCTGCCTTGAACAGGCCAAAAAAATTGATATGTGCATGAATTTTGCAGATTCACAGAGACACAAATGACTGCATTTTATTAGTTGTTTTGTAGCAATATTCATATATCTTCCCTCTTTCTTACAAAACCTCTGAAGACACCTTCACACTTCGCCTGCAACCACACCCACAGGCAAAACTCTTGCTGTGCATTACTGATGTATTATATAGGATCTTCCCATAGCAAATGTCAGTATTAATATTTGAACAGTGATCCATCATTTCCCTCCAACAAATAAAGCACAAATGATCTCATTCTGATCTTGCTTACCCTGGGATAAAGCAGAAGTAATTTCACTGGATACAAGCATTACACCAGTGTAAAATTGCAGTGTAAGATGAAAAACTGGCAATGACAGAGAATTAAAATAAAAAAGCACCAGCTCATCCTTGGAATTGTGGAATATTAAAAGGGTGTGTTGTTGACACACATCTTTTAGCTGATGAGTGTGCAGTCCTGGTGGCCCCTGCCCCTGTCAGTGTGACACATGTTTGAGAGGGTCCTGCTCTGTGTGTGCACTGGATTAGGAATCAGCTGTCAGTAAGGAGCGTTCCGCAGTGGGAAAGGTTCTGGGTGTGATGGTGCGCACGAGAGGCAGCCGTGGGGATTAAGCTGGCTGGTAACAAGCATTTGTATTTACCAGTCTGGTTAACTTCAGATCAGCCTTCTAACCATTTCCATGGAAACAAGGGAAGTTTTGGTTCACTGTAAGTGGCTTAATTTACTTTCTAACTGTATTAAAAATAGAATACTAAACAGATGTAAAACTAACTCTGAAACGTACTTTTTATAATATGATTTTAATCAGTCATGACATTCGGGGATTGTTTTTCCATACTTCCTGCCTGCAGTTATGGGTGAAGCTTTAATTGAGCAGTTGCTCCATGAATCTGCAACAGCATGAACAGAATAAGTCAGGAAAGGAACTGTGAATAGTTGAGTGTCTTAAATCTTTGGTTTTGGTAGAAAACAATGTAATATCCTTGCTTGTGTGCTTTCCTGGTTTTTTTTTCCTACAAGACAGGAAACTGGAGAGATAGGAATGTGCTGGGAACTTCTTACAAATGTATTATTTTACTGGAATGTTATGTGTAAGTTTTGATATGACAGAATAGTCACTTGTCCAGTCAAAGAGAAACATGACATACTGATGTAACATAGAGAAATGCACCAAAACTGTATTTTCCTCTAGCATTGGCATCTTCAAAGCCTTCTTATAGAAGGCTATTTGCAAGTAAATTTTTTCCTGGATTTCTACAAAAAAGTTAATATTTCCATTCAAATAGAGGTGCATCAGACTGGAAACATCCTCAACATATAAAACGACAAAGTGAGTGGAATTGTAGGCTGCCTTACATGGGTGATGTTCTTGCTCAAAGTGCCTGTCTATCTCTCAGGGTGTATGCACCCAAAGGCAAAGTGTTTGGATGTCCATTAAAAGTGACTCTTACTCCTGTAATACCGATAATTGGTAAATGTGTGAACTGCTTGAAAAAAAAAAGGCCCAGCTTTAATTATGCATGAATACCGATCAGTCTGGAAATCAATTTGGCTGACTCACAGTCAAAATTTAGCATTATTCTCTGAATTTCAATAACTACGAGTTTTTATCTCAAGTTATATTCTGAGTAGTCAGAGGCAGCAGGGAAATTGGCTTTGATGTTTATCTGAGCATTGGAAATGAGTATAGCCTTGCATCTAAAACGTCAGGGAGAAGATGTTCCTTCCCTCCATGGTATGGAGCTGGCAGTACTGTCCATACTAATGCCCACGTCCTCACTGGGCACTTGTGCATCTCCAAGTGATAAAGTCACCATTTTCCGTATGGGACACTGAGAGAAAAAATACTCTGGTTTTTTTCAGTGTCACAAAGGCTTTTTGCAGTTGAGGGAATTAAACTTAAGTTGCTCTCAAGCTTAACTTTTCACACTTTCCCCATTGCTCATCCCTTTTGTCCATGACAGATGAGCTCTGTCTATCAGGTCTACCTAGAGAAGCGACAAAATGTCCCTTACTAAATTCCAGGAATGTTCTGATGATAAATCATAACTAAGAATTTTGATTTCCATAGAAAATACAGTCAACCTTACTTATTGAAACAAGCTGTAACAGGTGGCTGGGGTTCCAGCTCCTTTCCATACCTCCCTGACCAGGAATGTGTGCAGCTGACTGGAAGCAGCTGTGTGTGAGCTCCTCGAGCTGACAGCAGCTCTGTCAGTGGCTTTAATCTATAGCAGCAGTGGTCAGAGAAATGCAAAGACAACGTGGCTGAAATACTCTCCTCAGTAAATGTAGAATTTGGAGGAAAACCATGTGAATACATTGACAGCATGATGGTAGGTTTTAAGGCAGAAAATCTGAGCAGCCTGGCCTCTGTTCCTGCTGACATATGCTTAAAAGTGACCATGGAGTGTAAGCCTTTCAAATATTGTGAGTTTTTGTGTAAACTCTTCTCCAGCTACTGGAGTCCGAGGAAATAGCAAAAAAAATGTTAAACTTCATATGAAAAGGAAGGTAGGATGCTTGTTTTCGTGCAAAGAAAAGGTTTGCAAATGGGAATGCAGTGTAGGAAAAAACCTGAGAAACCAGAAATATGTACGATGAAATGACACTGAGTATCCCCAGATTGTACCTTTCATGTGTTTAAAAGACACAAGCTTAGAGGCTAAGACCCGTATGTTTTTAATAAAAAACTTTTAATAAAAAATTCTTTTCCTTTCTCACCACAAAATGTAATTTCTCATTTTTAACCTGTGTTGCTATAGTGACTTGTTTCTCTGTTAAATCTTCTTTATATCCTTACAAACCGAGGTCCTAAGCCTTCCCTGGTAAGTGTGTGGGCTGGAGACAGAATGAAAATGATTTTCCGCATACTGCAGTCATTTGAGTAGTGTTGCTGACGTAAAGGAGACAGCTTGTAAGCTTTCATTATTAAATTGTATCAGGAGCAAAACAAGCTGAAGAGACACTCTGGGTGCATCAACAGAGCACTGAAAAGTTATAGCAGTCCTCAAATGGTTTGGAAATGGAACAACTGGGGAAGGTTTAAAATGTGTGGGTTTTTCTGTGTCAACAACAGGTGTGAGCAGGACACAAGTCTATCAGGAGGTAGCTTTGTTCTTGATAATGGATTTTGGAGGCTCTTGCAGTTTCAATATCCAGATCTCTTAGGCAGAGACTGGCTGTGATGGTATTAAATAGAAATCTGAAGTATGATAAGCTCCAAGGAAAATGATACTGTCATTTCAAGAAGGATTTTCTTACTCCTAGCACAGGGCATGAGGTGACAACAGCAGCATTAGATGTGAGGGCTTTTCCATATGGGCAACAGGCAAGTTTGCAGTCCAGTGTAGAGATAGAGCTTATCTTGACAAAGGAGAATGTGCGAACAGTGGAATGATGAAAAAAGAGGCAAGACTGCAACAGAGATCTGCAAAGAGCTGTTGAGTTTGAAAACTTCCAGCATGACTCTCTAGGCATCTGTAGTATTTAGAGAGCTTTGTAGGGTCCAGTGGCAGCAGGGAAAGCTGGATGGGGAGACCAGAGTGACTGTGAGGTCTGCTTGTCCTTGTCCTCTCATGGCTCTGGGCAGTGCTGTGGGGCACCATCCGCCTGCTTCTTGGAGTCCCTGAGCAACAGGAGGTGCTTTATCCAGACTCTGCACTCTGGTCTCCTGCCAGTCCATTTTTGACCTTTAATCTGAACTAATTTTGTTTTGTTTATTTGTTTCCCTCTGTTGTTTCTACCAATATTAATTATTCTTTCTGCTCACAGTTTGTTTTCTATTTAGCCTTCCAAGAAGGACTTGCAGGTTTTTCCCTATGAGGAAAGTGCCCACCTGATTTGCTAGGCATTTATAACCAAGTACGCTGCTGGTTAGTCCTCAATGTGAATCAAATCAGATCATCCACAAATCAATAGAAGACTGAAACATCTCTCTTTTCTAAATCATGTCTGGGATTTTGTCTACTAAAGGAATTAATTTCTGATGGCAATTATTGTTCCACTTAAAAATAATTAGCTTTATCTTCTACTTAGAAAATATAAATTAGGCAGCTGTCTTTGACTTGATATTCTCAGGAGCACAGGGAAGCTAAACTCACTTGTATTGAGAAGGTTTCTGATTTATTAGCTTAAAAGCTGCTTCTGTAATCTGTCTAGGAATGTCTGGGGAAAAATAACAATTTATGCTTATAGAAAATCCTATATTTCATTTTCCGACAAAAAGCATCATTTAATTCTAACTGATCATAAGCATGAATTTCACAAGCAGGGATCCCAGTGCTTTATTTCCTTTTTTATTTCGTTTAAAAAGGCTTTTTGTTGTTGGCCCCTGTTTGCTGTCATCAAGTGGAAGCACAGCTCTTGCAATTCCTTGCTCCCAGTATGAAACATACTCAATTGTACAGGTCCCAGAGTAGGTACAAAGTAAGCTATTACAAAAGGTAAAAGTCATGTTCAGGTACTTCTAAGACTTGTTTAAAATTTGTTTAAATGTTTTGAGACCTTCTTTAACAGAGGAGTAACCTCTGGCAAAATTTATTAACCTTTGATATCAATTTCTCATTTGATTTTCATTTCTCTTCTAAGTTATCAGGTTCTAATTTGGTTTTTCAATTTGAACCTCTGAAATAGAAATCTGGGGGCAGACTCTTTGCTTATGCAAACTGACTTGTGTTAGTTCCCAGCATGTGAGAATCTGACTTCTTACATATTCTATAGATCTTCCCAAATGAGCTGTTTTGTTTTGCTTTGTTTTTTTTTCATTCTAGAACTTTATTTTTTGTTGCATTAGTAACAACTGGCATTAGCTTTATCTGTCTATGAGAGGCAATTGCTAGTTCTGAATGCAGCCATGAACAAGCAAAATATTGTTCACTTCAGCTGAGCTACGTCTGTTTTTACCATGGCAAAGTGTCAGTGGAGAGTCCAAAAATGATTTATTTTTAACATTAATGAGGTGATGCTGTGGATTGCTTCACAGCTGAGGGCTTTTCAGATGATATTAGGAAGCCCCTACCTTCCTCACTTGTTTGCAAATCCTACAAAGCAAAACAATCCATCCTTCTTGCCTCTGAAAAATGGAGCAATGCCAAGAAACAGTGAGCTAAGACAAATCTGACAAATATGGAAAATCTTCTCACTGGAGGTCTGCCTGTAGTAACCATTAATCCTAATTGTCTCTGCTGTCAGGAGTGGATCAACATCCCTTTGAAAGCCATGACAATACTCAGAAAAATTGTCTTGGGGAGAAAATCAGTCAACAGCCCTTCTTCTTCCTAGTGCCAAATTTTGTGTGGTGAATCATATCTGCCAATTATAATGCCAGCATCTTTTTGTTTTAGTGGTCCTGCTTAGCTGGAAACACTTTGAGAGAGGTAAGTGAGTTCTAGTTGTTTCCATGTACTGTCAGTGGAATATTTTACTAAGGGTCAGGTGTGAGGATGAGTGAAATGGACCTTGATGGCATCACTGCCCCTGTTGCTCCTAGAGGCTTTACACCTGGAGTTACTATGGGAGGCATGCAGCCTCACTCAGGCTGTGTGCTGAGTTTCAGGGCTGACTTTAAAACCAGTGGTATAGAGTTGGGAAAAACAAAGTCAAGGACAAAGATGAAAGAGCTAAAGAAATATGTGAAGTGATCCCACAACAGTCACACTGCAGCCCATGAAGTTCTGCAGAGTTTTGCTGGGTTAGCCTGAGACAGATTGAAAATGGAATAAAATGGACAGGGAGAAAGCTCAAAGGGTTAAAGATGACTATGTTTTAGGGGAGAAATGAAAACTCAGATAGGGAACATGTAACTTAAGAAACCTAATTTTGTAATATTCTGTCCAATATAGTACTTGGGGTTTCTTTTTGGAGAAAAGTGATGTTGTAGCATAGCTGAAAGTTGCAGAACAAGAGTAGGTGCTCTGTGTGACACAACACCACTGGAGCTGTAGTCTTTAGTGAGGATTTTGGTTTCTATGACATGAAGTAGAGCCTGAATCCACTGTTCTGTGGTGGGCTTATCCCTAGCAGTGTAGGCCAACTCTGGA
The DNA here is from genome assembly GCA_013399835.1 of Leptocoma aspasia. NCBI lineage: Eukaryota > Metazoa > Chordata > Aves > Passeriformes > Nectariniidae > Leptocoma > Leptocoma aspasia. The sequence continues at coordinate 2,583,553 of VXAX01000826.1, forward strand.
GCAATTAAGCCAGGGTGACTTTTGTCAGGGACGGAAGAATTTGGTCCCTACAGTCACTCTACTAGTTCAGAACTGAAAGTTTTTAACTTAAAACACACTTTCTCTGTTGCAGTTAGGAGAAGGGAGATGAGTGTCTCCTTCAAGCTGGAGGCCTGGTTTTGTTCAACAGTAGGTTTAAATTAACCTCATTGTAAGTGGGAGCTTGATGGCTTTTTTAGTGTAGAGATTTGTCTGTTTAGTTAAGATGGCTTCTTCTGTTCAACTGCTGCTAATTAGCATCCATCATTAGCTGGTCCAGAACTTGCAGCTCTATTAATTGGAATGATTTTTAATGGGAACTGCACCCATTGTGACATTGGGTTAAATGGTAGTTTAATGAGGGTGTATTCTTTATTTCACTGTAACTGAAGCTCTGTTTGTCTGTTGAAATAGGTAAAGGTTTCTCTACCTTTTCACTAAATAATTTGCTGAAACTGTGATCCCGAGTATGTTCAATTAACAGAAAGCCCATAAACACTGAAGGAATCCATTAAGGAAGTGGGAGTAATAGACAAATAGGAGAATAATCTTTCAAATTTAGTTAGGTGTAAGCACAACTATTTAGCTTTTAGAGCTGATTTCTTCTAAAAGGTGCCATTTCCTCTAGAAAATGAAATCTTTATCCATTGAGGCAATGCAGCACAGAGCAGCAGCACTGCAACTGTGACAGCCTCTGGCTTTGAATGACACATTGCAGATTGAACCAGGGAGCTCCAGAGTGGAGAGCAGGGTTGCTGCCACATGAGCAGAAGACATTGCCAGCATTTCTTGCCTGACTTTGTAGCGCAGAAGCACTGAATGAGGGAATCTCCCAGTGTTCCCCTTGATGAAGATGAGCCTTACCTTGGGGGTGTGCTCCCTGGAGGGGAGGGGAGGGCCACTTTGGTCACAGTGTTTGTAGAAGGGGTCCCAGCAAGTGTGGGCATATGGCAACTGTCCAGTAACACTTATCCAGCCTTAGGACCATAATCCCAATAATTCTTCTCCGTCTGCACACTTCCTAGGAGTTACATAAGTAGGAAATTGTAAGTGCATGAAGCCAAAAATATGAAAGAATACAGAACAGATGAAGTGAGAGATTTTGTCTTAAAATAAAACTTTCTCTTCTGATTCCGATTTAGACTTTCTTCAGTCCAGCTGTCATCCCTTCCCGCCTTCAACGAAGGCTGCAGGGGCTCACCCCAAGCCAAGTCTCTCTCTGTATGTGCCTCTGCCCTCATTGACCTTCAGCTGCTTTTGATGCCATTGACCATACCTTTGTCCCAGGATGTTCTTCCTCTTTAGGGATTTCAACGTCTTCTGAAACTTTTTTTTTTTGGTGATCTTGTCCTATTTTGAATCACATTCGTCACATTTTTGTCCCATTTTGAGTCACATTTTGTCATCTTCTGAACCTTCTCTGTCTTCCTATGAGAATGCTACAAAATACCTGCCCTTGATTTTTCTTTACTCCTTTTTAACTTGTTTCTTGGTACCGTTGTCCACAAATACAAATTTATCTTACCATGTCTGTGTTGATGGGGCACAGATTGTCTGGATAATCCAGGCCATTTTTATTCTGTCCAAACAGTGGTCAGGGGTTGCTTTTCTGACAAGTCTGACATCCGGAGATCAGTTTTAGCCATCTTTGACACATGTCTCTCAATAATTGATATTGTCCTAGAGCCATAGAACTGTTAGGAAATGACCTCTAAGGTCATTGAGTAAAACCATTAACTCAGCACTGCCAAACCCACCGTAAAACCATATCCCCAAGTGCCACATCCACAGGTCTTCTAACACTTCCAGGTATGGTGACTCCACCACTTCCCTCTTCCAATGATTGACCATCTTTTCAGTGAAGAATTTTTTTTCCTAATATCTATTCTAAACCTCTACTGTGACTTGGGGCAATTTCTTCTTGTGTGATTGACTCCTACCTGGCTACAGACTCCTTTCAGGTGGTTGTAGAGAGTGAGAATGTCTCCACTGAGCCTCCTTTTCTACAGGCTGAGAAGAATATTTTCCATTGCTGTCACTTTTGGTCTCTTTTTGAGGCCAAAATCATGAAGGTGAACTTTCTTACACCCAGTTTGGTGAGATCTTGCAAATCCTTCTGCATACTTGCTTGTCAGGATATGGTCTTTTTGTGACTGTAACATCACTAAAAGTCTTACCCAGGCTCTTATTCCTGTCATCTCACTCAAGGCAATATTCTCTTCTCCAGTCTTCTCCCATTTAAATTAATTCAAAATTTACATGCAGAAGCATTGTCCTATCTCAGTACATTGACAACATCACCTCCTTCCTGCATTGTTCCATTAGTTCCTCTGTCTTTGTTTACCCAACATAATCTTGTGTTCATTTTGAACAACCTTCTTGTCTCATCCCCACATGGTTTGTCTTCTCTTGTTCGTTTTAAATGTCAGTTCCCCTCTTTGATGATACCAGATCCTTTCCTCTTGTTTTTATATCTTCAACTCGTCACCTTTCCCAAGCTTACCCTCACATGTGGAAGGAGCTCTCTGAAACAGCAGCAACGCAACTTTCAAGTAATTTTAGAAGTATTTTTTTTTTCCTATGATGCCTTACAGAAACCTTGACAAGCTGATAGTGTGCCAAGGCAGATCCTTTTCATGCTGACTGATAATTCTTGTATTCCCTGGCTGTCTGGGAGCCTCAGATGTTTTCTGTTTCAAACGGGGATGTTCTTTTTGAGTCCCCTATCTCAACAGGGCCCTGGTCCGTGATCTGAGGGACACAATAATAAACAGTGCTTCGTTCTAGCCACAAATGAAGAACTATCTCAAGTCTGTGCTACTGTGTCTTTCTCCGTCTCCCCTCTGCCCCAACCCTTACTGCAATTCTGTTCATCTCAGGTTCATAATATTGGTGATATAACCAAGGCAGGGCTACATCTCCTAGAAACTTGCTAGTTGGAGATCACCTAATATCATTTAGGTGATAATGGTAGCGCCAAAATAAACAATATTATTTATTTGGTAACTGTTTGTCATGGTTTCAGTTGGATCCAAGGAAGGTAGAAAATGGGTTTTGTGCACGGGTGAAGAAGTCTTTGCGGCTTAACTGTTTACAGATGACTTGTGAGGGATTGGTTCCTGCAGAGGTGGTTTCACAAGGGCCTTCATGTGCTTGTTCTCCAGATGTGGAAGAATGGGACCTGAGCACTGGGGACATTCTGTGCAGTTTGAAAGATAAATTCTTTTCAGGAGGTCTGTAGCTGTCCCAAATAGACAGAAGAGCAGGAGCATGAGGCAGATAGAAAATATACTCCTTGAAAGGTTGGTTGCAGAACCAGAAACCCTATTCCTTCATGGAAGAATATAATCAATATAGAAGCCCTGTGTTTTGTCTTAGGTGCAATTTAAACACTTTTTTCCCTTTAGGTAGCTCTAGCCAGTGATGAATCTGTTCATGGGAGTCTCTTGGCAGCAGATCCCCATCTCAAGGCAAACGCCCTCAGCTTCACGGTGTGCTCACAGCATTTATCCAGGCACAGGCTGGTGGTGCTGTAGCTGAGTGTGCCCCACCATGGTGCTGGTCATCAGAGGTCTGAGGCTCAATGTCAGGATGTCATATTTCTAACAAAAACACTTTCAGATGTTTTTGTTTTATAGAGGGTGTGAAAGGAGGGAGGCCTTAAGATTAAGATGTTTGAACAAAGAACTAGATGGAAAAATCTCTGAAATTGTTACAGAAATAGAGCACGTGATTTCTGACTGAAGTCAGTGGGGAGGAATCTAAAATTCAAAGTTAAAGGAAAGTGCCATTAAAACTGAACTAGAAGTCCCCTTGCTTATTTATAGTTAAGTCATCTCTTCTCTTTATCTCCAGAGTGACAAAGCCATTTGGGTTTTATTGACCAGTGTGTCTTGATCTCCCTGATGACATTTCCCAAGATTAATGTGTCTGTTTCTCGACAATGCATATTCTTCATGATGCATCACAATTAACCACTGCTACTTGGTATGACAAGGAGGGAGTCTTTTTATCTGCATCTGCATGACTTCTATCTGCATTTCAAATGACAAGTAAACAGACACTTCTCTCATCTACCTTTTTGAAATGAAAAAAATATTGAAATTCATGCTTAGGTTCCCATAAGATGCAGAACATTTTGCAAAGGAAATTTGTTTGGAAATATAAAAAGTGGAAAAGCATTAACCATTCCCCACAATGTATAAGATACAGAACACACAAGCATATCCCATTATTTTAATACCTGACTTTATAGCTTTTATTTATTTGTGTTGGTAAAAGTGCCAAATTAATATTTATAAGCTCTCTTTAGTGCATTTGTTTGTTTTCAGTATAAATTACCAGGCTAACACTGTTTGTTCAGGATCGCCAAAGTGTGTGTTTTAAAAGCAATGGGAGTTTCACATTTTGACCCAGTTTTTCAGGGATATACCACTGTGCTTAACTTGAAATTGTGAGTGATCCATTTGTCTTTAACATGACTCTTCACATGTGTAAAGTTAAACTTGTGTGCATTTTCCTGAACCAACTGAGCTTTTGCCATAATAAATTTACAGACATCCAAGGAACAGCTTCAGTTAGAAATTTTTTACTGTTTTATTTAACCTACACCTTATGTGTAGGTGAACATAAGCCATTAATATATATTCAAATTTATCTAATCATTGTTTTAATAATTTTAGCACAATTTCGTATTTTCAGATAGCATACAACACAAGATTTTTGACTCAGTCAGTGCTTGGTTCCTTTAAGGAGGTCACCAACAGAAGCAGTGACCAGACTTAGAAGTGGCCTTGTGCTATTTTCTCAAAATGTTTTGGATAAAGATTTCTCCACTCATGAATGGAGACCTCCAATAGCTCATAAGTTTAAGAAATGCTTTGAGCTTAATTTTGCTAAATTAGTTTCTTGCTTTCCTCCCATATATTCCCTACTGCCCTTGGTAATTTTACTTGCTTCTGGTCTATATAAGGTTGCTGACAGCCACTTTTCCCTTATCCAGGGAGTATTTCAGCTGAAGCTTGGTATTCTGAATGTGTGTAATGTATCTGAGTATTATAATCTTTGTCACAATAAAAACCAACAAAATGTCACAGCTGGTACATCTTTAATAGGCAAGGACATGGCTTCATTGTAGGAAGTACAATGAAGATTTCTGCTCCATGCACATTTGTTATAAGAAAAGCTGACAGGATGTGAGAATTCCTAAAGAATAGGATGGTAAACAGCACAAAGGTTTTTGTAAAGCCTTTTACATAAATCAGTTGGTGAAACCTATTTAAATACTGCTCAGGTCTGGCCATTTTATTTCAAAAAGGAGATATCAGAGCTCATGGAGTATCATATTGCTGAATGAGGTGACACATTCTGATATGACTAGGGATTGAATGAATTGAGATTTTTCATTTAGAGATGAGATGGAAGTGACATTAATGAGAGGATCAAAAACCTCAAAAAAGAAGTTGGATTCTTTTTCCTTTTGCCATGAAATAGGCTACCTACTTTGCATAATTAAGAACTGAAAATTGTGAAACAATGCAAGTAATTTTTTAAAAGTAGATAATAGAAAGTGGCCACAGTAATAACTAAAAGCTAAATAAAGTAAACAGAAAAAGAGATTGCATATTTTATGTATGCATCAAAAACATCCAGAGCTATTATTGAGGGAAATTATGTGAAATTTCATGGTTTGTGGCTTGAGCTTGCCACCAGCAGACAAAAGGATGGGAACAGGCTATGCCCATCTGCCTATCAAGAAATTCTCATCCTTCTCCCTAATGAGTCTCTGACTGCTCACAGTCAGATCCTGCAGAGTCGGGACTGGGTGGTCTGATAGTGTATTGCAGCCCTTGTGAACTATTAAACAATAAATCCTTAATGTGATGTGCAGCTGCTTTAATTGAGTGCTGAAATTCATTCTTCTGTGGTATAAATTAATAAAGAAAGTTTATATAAATTATTTATTATTTTTGAGTAGGTGTCAGGACAGTAATCTTCTTCAGATAAACAGAAACAAACAATGGTCTTAAACTTCCAGTGCAATGAATTCACTTACTGCTCTATTTAACTAAATATTAAACTCAGAAAAAAATATTCTAAAATAAACAATGAACTTATTTGACCTATATTTTCTGTCTCTGAGAAGTGAGCTTAGAGCTTGAAGACAAGAACTTAATCAAGAGCTCCTGAATCTCATTTCTGCTTCTGCCTTTTTTTATGGATCTTTTTTGAGGCAAATTGCTTCCTCTTTGGGCCTGTCTCCACATGGCTTGTACTTCTGAGGTCCAGGATTAGACATTGCTTTTCAATTTCAGCATGCCAAGGTTCTTTTTTTTTTTTGAAGCGTCCTTTAAAGCAATTTTGATAGCTTTTTCCACAAAAGGATTAGATTGTGAATGATCTGGGTTCAAGGTAATGTGCACACATTTTTGCAATGTACTTAAACTCAGTACAATTCATATTGTGACCCATTATTTATCATCAGCACATCTGGTATGCCAGGTTCAGAAGTTAATATGTAAACCTTTTACATGCTTATATGTACAGGTTAAGATGGAGGTTTTCATATTTTCTAATAGTGTTGTTTCTATATAGTGAAAATAGTTGTTCCAACTCAGTGCATGAATATTTCTGGTATGGATGAACATCTTAATATCTATATAGATCTGCAATTTCTTGAATTATCATAATGGGATATATTATCATATTGTTTTCCTATTTTTTCCAAGTTTCATATCAATTAAATATTAATTATTAAAGTATCACCTACAGCAAGAAGTTGTTTCAGTATTCTTAAAGGGATTATGGTTATAATTTATTTAAGTAAGGTGTCACTATCTAGCATTATTTTTGACAAACATCATCTTGTACTGTAGCACTGGCAGACAAAAGCACTTGTGATAGCAAAGTTTTCTTGGCCATGCGTACATTGGTCTCAGGTGTTTGTTCCACTTGTTAGCATCTGGGTCTGAGCACTGCAGGGACATTCCTAGGGACACTTGTGATGGGACAATTTAGTTTCACGATAGAATGGTTTGTCTTGGAAGGGACCTTAAAAGTCATCTCATCCAACCTTCTTGCCAGGGGCAGGGACACCTTCCACTAGACCAGATTGCTGAGGCCCTCATCCAACCCAGCTGTGAACACTGCCAGGGATGGGGCATCATCCTTACCTTGTGTTCTGTTGACAGCTTTCCAATGCTATTAAAGACATGATGGAATTGACCTCCTACCCCCACAGGCTTCTGTCTTACAGCCTAAGCTCTCATAATGAGCCTGAGCATTTGCTGTGTTCTCAGCCCTTGAATCAATATGTTCTTTCCCTGAAAAAAACACAAACCATATCTTTTCAGGATTTTCCTTTATCCTTAAGTCAAGCTGCTATAAATCTACAATGAGAGTCATTTATCCACAGCCTAATCTGTGGTTACTTGTGTGGTGTGCAAGTATGTCTTCTCTTCAGATGGTTTCAGCTATTGCATTAAACTTCTCTGCCACGCTCAACTAATCAGAAAAAAACTCATTGTGGGCACATAGGATGCAAATGCCTCTTCAAGAAGGCCATGATAAAATATGATTATTTTTAATATATTTCGGCTTCCGTTTCTCAAAAATATGGAAAGCCTTTCCAAAGGCAACAGATAGAGCTTAGAACTGGTTCTGTGTCTGTTGTGATTGAGCCTTCCACACTGGTTTTGCAAATTCCTTCTATTTGAGTCTACAGATTCCTCTAGAAAGATTTTTCTAATTGTGTCCATTTTGTCATCTCTTCCTTCCAGAACCTGCAGTTGGGTTTACTTGTGGTCTGGAATCCTGGAAATGTTCTCTCTTTTTGTCCTGGAGTTTGAATAAGGAATTCCTCACAACTCCTCCTCCCTCCATTTGGAGCTCTTATTCCCAGTTCAATCTGACCTCCAGAATCAGGAATATCACAAGTCCTCTAAAACTGCATGTTTGTCTCAACAGTATCAAATTTGCTATAAATTATCCAACTCTTTCATCTGAGTTCTGTTATTAAATGTATCTCTTCTCAATAGCTTCATTTGTGTCAAGGAGCTCAATATTCACATTTGTGCTGCACATCCTGATAAATGATTTTTTCTGCCTCAGTCACAGGCTAATGTACAAATCTAATACATCTGTGACTGAAGTAATCCAAAGAAAATCTGCCTGTTCTTATCTATGCTTGCCAAACTCTGGTTTTAACTTTTTTTTCTGTTTCCTTCTGCTTCTCTGGAGAGCTCTAGTTGTTCAGGAGGTTTTATTTCATCTTTTTCGTATTAACCACTTGTCTTACATCCATTCTTTAATTTCTGTGGCCCCAGTGCTAGGTTGTTGGCATTGTACCTGTGCATGTGTGTAATAGATTTTTAGAATCTGATTTAGGCTCCTAAATACTGAATCTTAAATAAATATAGCAAGAAAGTTAATAGATGCCAGAAAATGCAGTGTCTGAAGAAGAAGAAAGGTTTATTTATGGTTTTATACCATACACCAACTGGTCTGTGTCAGAGTGTGTCAGGGATGTCATGTTTAAGACTGAGAAACTAACAGGTCTAATTATCACTACAAAACTGTAAAACAGTAAAGAGACTCTTTACTCACATTTTTCATTTAAAATGCTATGCATGGCTTTATGTAGATTGTTCATAGCATCAGGACTGAAGCTCTTACACAGAGAAATTTCAAGGAGAGGTCAATAGTAGAGAGCAGATTTATGGGAGTTTTCGGGAAGGAAAGATTTTTTCCTGGAGGGAATTAGGCGGGATCCAGATGATCCAGATGCTTGCTGGCCTTAACACTTTGCAGGTTGAGCAGCACTTACCAATGCACTTATTCCCTTCCTTATCTTTCATTTAGTCATAAGCTGGGCAGCAGTTGGTACCCAGCAGGTTTGGGTTTTGTTTTGTCACTTGCCAGACTAATCAGCAGGCAGCTCATCCACTATATGATTCCTATTATCCTGCCAAAGAGAAATCAGGGGACTTCAGGGAACTGTGCATTCCACCTGCAGGAAAGGAGAGAAGCCAAAAATTAGATTCTGAACTTTTAGAATCATAGAAACAGAGAATGGTTTGGATTGGAAGGGACCTTAAAGATCATCCACTTCCAACCTCACTGCCATGGGCAGGAATAGCTTCCACAAGACCAGGTTGCACAGAGCCCTATCCAACCTGGCCTTGAGCCCTTCCAGGAATGAGGCAGCCACAGCTTCTCCTGGCAACCTGTTTCAGTATCTCACCAGGCTCTCAGTAAAGAATTTCTTCTTTTTATCTAAGAATCACAGAATATTCTGAGTTGGAAGGAACCCACAAGGATCATCGAGTGCAACTCTTCAGTGGATGGCCCATATGGGGTTGAATGCACAACTGTGGTGTTATTAGCACCATACTCTGACCAGCAGAACTCATCTCATCTAAACTTGACCTCTGGCAGTTTAAAGCTATTCTCCCTTGTCCTATCCCTACATCCCTCTCCATCTTTTTTGTAGTCCTTTTAGGTACTGGGAGGTGCTGTAAATTTTCCCCAGAGCTTTCTTCTCCAGCTTAAACAGCCTCAACTCTCTCAGCCTGTCTCCATAGCAGAGGTGCTTCAGCCTTCTGATCATCTTTGTGGCCTCCTCAGAGCTCACTCCAACAGCATTCCAGGTGGGGTCTCACCAGAGTCGAGGAGAGGGGCAGCATCCCCTCCCTGACCCTGTGGGCCACGCTGCTTTGGGTGCAGCCCAGGACATGGTTGGGTCTCTGAGCTGTGAGTGCACATTGCTGGATCAGGTTGAGCTTCTCATCAACCAGCACTCCCAAGTCCTTGTCCTTAGGTCTGCTCTTAATCCATTCCCTGCCCATTCTTTGTATTTCTCTTGGGATCACTCGCACCCATGTGCAGGACCCCTTCCCCCTGGCCTTGTTGAACTTCATGAGGCTCACACAGCCCCACCTCCCAAGCCTGTCCAGGTCCCTCTGGATGGCATCCCTTCCCTCCAGTGAATGACCACACAACACTGCTTGGTGTCATTGGCAAGTGTGCTGAGAGTGCCCTCAATTCCACTGTCCATGTCACAACAAAGATGTTAAACAGTGCCTGGTCCTAGTATGACCCCTGAGGATTACCACTCACATTTTGGTTTTCTCCTACTCCCAGCACTATTCTGGCAATCAGATTTTTTTTTGTGTGATTTGTTGTGAGAAAACATTACGTGTGATGATGGATTTCTCTTTTCCAGACAGCTTAGTCTGTGATTGGCTCTTGGAAGCTATATTTGTGGTCTGTGTTTGGTAAAATATTTTGGAAACATCTGTAAAACACTATTTCAAATGTCTGGGTTTTGGCTTATTAAAGATGAATATATTTGCCAAATTTAAACTGAAAAAAAACCTCAAACAATTTAGGACAGCATAGATGTGTTTGCAGAAAGCAGAAAATATTTGCCTCTATTGGTTCCCAAAGAGACTCATGTGATTTTGTGGGGAATGCAAACTTTTTTCACCTATTTCTTAACAAAACAATATCATGTGTGGTTGAATCATCTTGTTGAGCACTTCCATTACATGGCAGGGTGCTAGCTGAGTTATGGACAGTCACTGACACAGCATTTAGAAAAAGCTGCTAAAGAAAAATCTCTTTTGAAATATGAACTGATGGCAACTTTCAGGCCATAGGTTCTAATAAATGAACAGTGTATGTGAAAGATCATGAACTGTTAATAATATCTTGTACATAAACTTTGCTATTTTTCAGCTGAGCATATTTCCAATGCTGTCAGTTTATATTTAACAAGAAATTTTGACAGCTTGTCTTTTAGATCACATTATTCTAGAAGAAGCTTATTTATAATGAACATGATCTAAAGTATTAAAGGTGTGATTACACCAGGAATTTTGGAGATTTATATTTTTAATCATGTCTTAAGTAATGGCTAAAGGAAGAAATTAAATGTTATGGCATGCTCATTTTTAAAATAAACACATTTTCCTTGTCCTAGATAGGTCATTAAAGGACCATGTTCTTTGCAGAATCAAGGTACATGTAAAATAAATTGAGATCTTCAGAGGGAAGAGAAGTGACCATTCATTCCCTTAGTTAATAACACAGTTATTTTTGTTTGTGCTTGAATTAATTCTGTCTTAGCTCAATTCCAGAGATTCTTAGATTTACGTGGCTGCTGCTGTAGCAGTGACACTTCCAGTTTAGTTTGGAAAAATAGAATCTAGTGTTAATTAAATAATTCCCAGTTACAACTCCTTCCAGTCCAATTCCTTTCAACACATTGTGAATGCTCAATTTTTCCTCTCCTGATCCTCTACAGGTGAGTTCTTCCATCTTAAGTGTACATAATGCTAAGAGGACTATTTACTTTTATTTTTAATCCAAACAGAACAGCTTTGCAACCCTTTCACAAGTGGCAGGGCTGGCTGCATCCCATGTGCATACAAATGCAGTTCTGTGTGCATTAGCCAAAGGGCACAATAGAAAGATTCTCTCTGTGGTTTTACCCAGACACTGCTGTCTTATTGATACAGATCCCCAACATGATGGGTTTCCTCAGAGTGAAACAGGATTCTGCTGAAAGCACAAATCAAGACTTACTGATCTATTTTTATAAGTTTAAGCATCACGAGCCCTTTGTGTGGATATTGAATATAGTTTGAAGGGGCTCCCATAATATTAAAATTTGTGTTTAAAGCCATAGTTTAGTTTGCTTCAGATAGTAGGCAATTTCTCGAGGATTTAATCTTATAAAAATGAGTTTATTAATAATGTTGCAAATATGTTATAACTGAGCCCTAATATAATATAGTGTCTAGGAAATGCAAAAGTTTTTGGTGTTCTTGTTATTCATGATGTCTGTCTCCTGTGGTGTAGGTCACAAGTATACTGTGGAGGTGAGGGGCCAAACCAGATGCCCCCACTCTGCTTTTTATCAGTTTTAAATTTCTCACCGTTAAGCCCCGCGAGCTATTCCCTTCTCTTAGCAGGGTAAATTAATCATTTAATTAATCGTTCAGCAACCTGAGCTTGGTCATGGCTTCAGGCTGCCACACTGTTCTCCTGCTGCCCTTGACTGCTTCACCCTCCACTGTTTCAACCTGGTAATATTGTAGGGTGCTGAAATCTTTCCTTATAAGCATCAAAAGTCCCATTTTTGGTTGTAATAGAGCAATCTCTACTGTTTGGCATCTCTGTCAAAATTTCTTAGGGTTCTGACCTGAGCAGACAGCTATTGCTGGTGTAGATGAGATGGTTACATCCTGTGATTGTGTCTTCCTGGCCCTTGTGTCTTCTGATGAATGCCCATGGGGCAGCAGAATGACATCCATTCCTGGTGGGCAAACAAATGGAGATGGCAGCTTCTTCAACTGTTCTGTGCAGAAATTCCCTGGTTCATAGCAGGGAGGGTGTGGGGGTTTTTGTAGGACTTGCTGTGCTTGGTCTTCAGGCTTGAAAACTTGCTGAGCAGCTACTCTGCTTTTCTGTCACATCAGTCATGGCTCCTGAGCAGCCATATGGGTTTTCCTGATGGATCTGTCAAGCTTGTTCCTATGACTTAGTGACTAGGATTTTGTCACTTGGTGCTTTGCTCACTAGCATCCACTTTCAGCTGTAGCTTTTTTGAGAAATAAACCGCTGAGAATAGTCCAACATAATGCACTGCTTTCCATAATGTCCATTAGGTGTCTCCACATGCTGGTGGCTCGTGGGTACTTTAATTACATCTTCCCAATTAACAGCAGTGTGCTCTGCATGCATTCCTTGAATGGAGCCCTAGATTTCCATAGCGAATAAAATGCTGTCGCACTCATGCTTTCTGCGAGGAATTCTCATTACTGGAAGAACTCACGCGCTCGCGGACCGCTATTTGTCAGTCGCCGCGCCTGAGCTTTAATTAACGTTGCATTTTTAAGTAGATAATACATACAAAATGGTAATTCTGAGCCTATAACCACCTGGCATGTTCTTTCCTACCACTGTGCAGCTACTCTGTTTGCAATGCAGAACAGGAAGAAAAATTACAAGTAAATTTAATATACAGTCATAGTGGCATCCTTCAGCTTTCTTGTTTGCGGCCAAAGCCGCTGCTGGATCCCTTGTTAGAGCACTAAGTTTTTTCCAGTTGTCTAACTTGTTCTGCCCTGGGTTTATAAATATGTCTATGGATTATTTGCTGCCTGGATCATTATCCTGCAATTTGACAGAGTCTCAAAGGGAGAAGTCAGCTCTTCTCAACACCAAGTGCAGGTATTTGTGTGTGTGTGTGTGCTAAGAGGAATAATCTGAATCTCCTCTCCTCCTGTCTCATTTTTGTGGAGACTTAGCCTTTTACCTTACTTATGGTGTTGACAAGAACCTGCAGACCTCCTGGCAGCACCACATCTGCACTCTTCTAGCATAACTCACCTTTAAAGGATGGGTTTAAAGTCACACTACCCTCTTTTATTTATGTGATAAACGGTTAAGGTAAAATGACAAACCATCCCATCATAAACAGTGAATTCAAACTAGGCCCCATTACTAGAGCTTGCCCTTATAATCTTCTCTGCATTTAGCTGCCCAGTATACCTTTGTGACATTCTGTTTCTGAGACATCTCAGCACAAAAAGGATCTATCTACCCTGGGTTTCTGTTTTTTTTTTTTTTACTCCCTGGGAGGGAATATCTGTATGTTTCTCCATGGGCTTTTGTGTGTATTTTACACCGCTTTCCCAACCCACTCCATACTTCTGGGAAAAGTGAGGTGCTGTTGATCTACCTTTGCCAGAGTCAACAAAATCTGGTGTTACTTTTAAAATTTGTAACCTCCAATTAGTGAATTTGATATCTGGACACAGGTTTGAAAGTCTTCTTTATTTTTTTTCTGCCTTTGTAAAAATTTTCAATAATTTATTTTTGATAACTAGTATTTATTATCTTCTTACATTTGAGATATAATTTGAAATCTTTTCACTTAATTTTAAAAATGGAGTTAAATTACTGACATGATTTAAAGTAATGAATTAAATTGTGCTTTCTGACATGATTTATCATTCCAAAAACTGTTAGAATATTATTATCTTGTTAGAACAATGCCTGGCTTTCCTATAGCAAGCATAGCAAAAGGAATAAATTATGTCAGCTCAGCCTATCATGTCTGATTTCTTCAAAGCATGATAGAAATATTAAAAAAATTGATTTTCACAACCCTAATGTACGCAGCATAAGGGTCTATAACACATCAAGTGAAATACCAAGGACAATAGAGTGAGTTAGTGGCAAGGTTATTGCCAATGCTCTGTTTCCCTGATATCTGTCTACTTCAGGTTTTTTTAGGGACAAAAAGCATTGGTTTTGTATCAATATTTGCATTGTACTGGAAATAATACTCATGGAAAGTTCATTGTCTTCAAGGTTTTAAGAGTGTTTTTCCTCTTCCACTCCACAAAAGATTGTTTTAACAGAAAAAGAATTAGCAGCAGTCTTCTGTAGGTGTGCCTGCCCTGACTTTCTGTGTAGTCCTCAGTCTCCAGCTGTAACTTCACTTCATCCATTTAGAAGTTGACTTCAAAAATTGTTTTGAAATAAAACTTTCAAAGTTAATTTTGTTCAGCCATATTTACTGAGAAGTTGATGTTTTCAGAAAGTTGATTAATCATGCATGGTCTTTAAAAGATAATCCTATATTACTGCAGAACTTTGGAAAGAGAAGACCTACCACACTGAAATTGGTCCTAGATTGTTTTCTACTAACGGAGAAAACAAACCAATAAAACTATGAAAAATAATGCAAATCTGACCACCAGACTTTTGTCCAAGAACAAGTTCTGACTGCAAGGAAAGAAATGGCATCAAAATCACTTTAATCCACTCTGGTTTTCAGTATTGTCTTCTTACATGAAGAATGCTCAGACTGGGATGTAGTTCCAGGTTAGAGCACATACCTTTAGGAGTTAATACATGATCAGTCTCAGCTCCCATTGTCAGAGCAGATGTTGAGTCAGCACAGGTGGCAGAGTGACTGGACTGAGGCTGGAACTTGTGAGGTTCTTTTTTGCTGGTTTGGACCCCACACAGCTGGGAACCTACCCCCTGGGCCTTTGAAGGAGGTTCCATCTCCTGAGTTCTTTGCNAAACTGGCATAGAAACACTCCCTGTGCCCTGGATTCCAACAGTAACTGAAGTGTTCCCAGAAACAGCTGGTTCACCCTCTGCCCTCTCTGTAAGTCAAGAGTATCCTGTCACCTTAGATGCCTGCCCAACCTATGTTCTTATCTCCAGCAAGGCCCGGCTTTCTGAAAGCCCTGTGCCATGCCTGCCAACCCTCTGGCTTTAGCACACAGCAGTGCAATCTCTGCTGCTCCAGATGGCAGCAGCTGTGATATCCAGCCTGACCTTTGCAGCAGATGTGACAAACTTACCTCCAGAACACATCTCGGTTCATAGCTAGGCTGGATAAGAGTCCCTAAAGTTTGTGTCATATGTTTAACTTTCCGGCTGCTTTTGTATCAGGAGGTTGACAGTATTGACCTTGCCTGTCCCCCCACCCAAAGCCAGCTTGATTTAGCACCTTTGTGTCCAAGGGGGTCGGTCTGAGCTCCTGCTCTGCCTTGAATTAAGGTGGGGTCTTCTTCTGTCAGCAAATCACCATAATATGGAGCTGTACTAATTTTTCCTTTGTCTTATGTGATAGAACACCGGAGCATATGATATGCCAATTCCTCGGCTCTGGGTCACTTTCTTCATTAGCATTTATGACATGCCCTTTGATTAGCATGTCCCTTTCTGCTCCCTTGAGTTTTGCTGTCAGACATTTTTAAAGATGCTGCAGTAAAACTTTATAAATTATATATCTTGAAAAAAAATATTTTGTTAATAAGCACAGTATTATGCTCATAACTAATTTTCCTGTGGTAAAGATTAAAACTTGGTATAAAGAATGGTGAACTTGGGAACATAATTTTTTGTAAAACATTTCTTCCTTTAGGGGGCTGACAGCCTCTCTTTGGGACACATCACAGTATTATTGCTCTAGAATAACCACTGAAAAAAGATTTGCAAATATATTTTGTCCCTGTTAACAGCAGAACAGTTGGATGCGTGATCTTTAAAGATCCTTTCCAGCTCAAACCATTCCATGATTCTATGATTTATGAGTAAATACATAAGTCCATAATGAATGGCAATCTAAATTACTGAAATGAAAAAGATCTTGTAGTGAGTCCATAAACCAATAAATTACATGAGAACGGACATAATGAGGATGGTAGAGAGATTCATGACCTGCAAGGACTTGTGTGAGGGATACAAGATTTTTTTCTTCTTCCAATGGAGACCAGCAAATGTCTATGAATTTACATGAAGCCTCCTATCTGTTATTAAAACCATGGGAACATAAAGTGAGGCAAATTCAAGCATGACCAGGGAAGTGTTTTGATGTTCATGGAAGCCTGCAATACAAGGTTAGACCAATTAATGCAGTGACTGTAAATGTTAAGTGTAGACAACTAAAGTCACAGTCATACCAGAGAAAGTGCTCATTTAAAGTATAATTTGTTGTAAGTGAGTAACAATATTAAGAGTTCCACCAGACATTGTGGCAAATATATTCAAGGGTCGTAAGCCAGAGTTTATGAAGGTATAACCTGTAATAATTTAAACCTGTATCGAAACACTCATTATAAGTGTTTAACAAACATTAATTAATTAAGCTGTGTAACACCACGCTGTGAGCCTATGGGTAAGTCAGAGCATTTGTATCTCAATTTTACAGAAGGTTAAGCTGAAGTGCAGAGAGATATTTTTGCCTGAGGTCACATAGCAAGTCAGTGGAAAAGCTGCAAATAGAATCTGCAATCTGAAGTTCTCATTTCTCTGTTTTTGCCACTTACATCACACTTTCTACTAGTAAAATGAAAGGGAAGAAGGAGACAACTGAAGTGGTGAGACTTGGAATATAGTTAACTCAGTTTTCTATGTGTGTTTTTGCCTTTTTTTTTCCCCTCAGCTTAGGCACGTATGAAAGGGGTAGGTTGGTTTAGAATTATTTTGAATTTTGGCTTCTGGCCAGGAAACCAGGTGCACCAGGAGTGTGGGATGGGGGGGAGGTGGAGATGGAGGTTGCAGCCTAGTGGCCACATGTTTGACATTACAAAGCACCTCATCAAAAATGAGGACTGAGTTGTTGCTTAGTGACTCTTAGGTTCCCTGGGATTGTGTGTTTTGGTATCAGAGTAAAGCTGGTTATTGAGCCCAGAAGGTGATGCCTTGCTAAAAGGAGGAGTCTTGGGCTGAGCAGATGTGTATCCTTCCACTAAAAGGAGACTGTGGGGTGTTTGCAGAGGAAGGGTAAGAGAGATGCAGAGGGGGAGATGTTCCTAGGTGGGACTTGAAGAAGAAAGATTAAAGAAGGTAGAGAGTTGCTCTGGCAGGTCAAAGAATGGTCAGGAAAGGTTGTGTTTTAGTGTTTTGTTTTAGCTTGATATTAAAGTGATGTTCAAAAGGGGTTGTGTATGAAGGTGCTTCTTTGTAAGGTGAAGAAAAAGAAGAAAAAAGACAGGAAGCAATTACTATTAATTCTTTATAGATTGCCATGGGGTTTTCCTGAAAATGCTCTTACCTTGCCTTTGGAAATGTGTCTGATTGAAATTTCACTCTGGTTTTTAGAAAACTGGGTGCTTCTGGGAAATATCTGAAGGGAATGGACTCTGGCTGGGTTGCTGAGTATCTGCAGCTATCCCAAAGCCTGCAGGTCCCTGTGCTCCAAGCACTATGTCTTTCATTTACGCTGTCTACTCTCAACCTATTTATGTGCAACAGCAGTGGAAAAACCTATATATAACTAATCTGATCTAGTATTACACAATGATATACCTTTTTGTTTTGGTTTGGTATACAACATTTCCCTCCATACTGGGAAATTGGCTTGCAGCTGGGTCCTTTCCAAGATTCAAAAAGAAAGGTGAGGAAACATATAACCTGATGTTTTTTCTCTGGCTGTTGCCTCAGAGATGAAAATATACCCGCCCTTTTGTTTGGGCATTTTACAGTCAGATTTTGTAAATTTTTCCTAATTATCCCTCTTTAAAGGAAGACTATCTTGAATACTTGAGCAACAAACAAAATCACACAATAAGTAAATGATATAACTGAACACTTTTCCAGTATTGAACTCAGTTGTTTAAGCACATATTGGAACCATTCAGAGGAGAGTCTGTTCATGACTGCTGTGACAAACCATGGGGCTGTGGGATCAGAAATGCACAGTAATAACTATTAACTGCTGCACAGAAAATCGGGAAAATCTCTCCAGTAGTGGATTTGAATCCAACTCCCCAAACAATGGATAAAGCCTTGTTCTGAAGGTTTATTATTATTGTTGTCAAGCAGTGGAGCAGGCTACCCAGGGAAGAGGTTGAGTCACCATCCCTGGAGGTATTTACAAGATGTGTAGATGTGGCACTCGGGGGACATGGTTTAGTGGTGGACTTGGCGGTGCTGCGTTAGCAGTTGGATTTGACCCTAAAGGTCTTTTCCAGCATAAATGTTTCTGTGTTTCCATGATTCTAGACTACATGCAGAGGCATACACAGTGCTAAAGAAAAAGTGAAAGTTTCTCTTTAAGCTTGTAGGAAAATAACTTCATACAAACCATAGTTTTTCAAAGAAAACTGTCATTTTCTGAAAGATTTCTTTTGAAGCACAGGAAACCTTGCCTTGACCTCTTAGTATTTCCTTAGCTGTCGCCTTTGAACAGTTGCTAAAATTATCTGCACTTTCTGTTGATATAGTTTTCCATCAGAAAATACCCTGGAATAGGTTCAAGTATCTGCCTGGTTGTGTGGAGGTACAAAGCAGCCCGTGATCCTGTTCTGACTCTCGCAGATTGTGTGTAGCTCCACAAGCCCTGGATTGCCTGGTTAAAAGGAAACCTTTGCCACAGGATTTGGGGCTTGCTGCTCTGCTCTCCTGCAGCTTAAGCTTCAGGAACAGCATGAGAAGGTGTGAGTGCAATATTTGCTAAATCTGCAGTGGCCACTTTTAACTGTGTTTCTGTGCATTATCAAACCTGTCTCATGGGTTTTTGTCTTGTTCAAATGAAACCACTGTTATCAACCATACTTATAAACCATAACATATTGTCAGTGGTGAATGCTTAAATCCACAGAATCATAGAATTTTTTGGGTTGGAAGGGACCTTTAGAGGTCACCTAGACCAACCCCCCTACAATGATCCGGGATGTCTTCCACCAGATCAGCTTCTCAGAGCCCCATCCAACCTTACCTGGAATGTTTCCAGGATGGGGCACCTAACATGTCTCTGGGCAACCTGTGCCAGTGTCTCACCACCCTCATTGTAAAAAACTTCTTTCTTATATCTAGTCTAAATTGGTCCTCCTTCAGATTAAAACCATTCTTCCTTGTGCCATCTCAAGTTGTTTATCCTCACTTTTCTTATAAGCCCTCTCTCTTCATCCATTGTTACTAATTTGTCAGTCCTGCTTATCGTGGTGGGATACATTTTCTTTGACCTTCAGTCCGGAATGAAGTTCTTGTTTATGAATAAATGGCTAGAATGTGTAGGCAGAACTGTAGTAATACACTCAATATCATCACTGAAAAGGCTTAAATACTGAGTTTACTCTCTGATTGATTGCTTTCTAGTTAACACGAACATCGCTCACACAGAAAGGGTTGCAGCAATTATTTTGTTTTCTCTGTGCATAGCTATCTGTGTTGAATATTTTTTTTCTCCCTGGATGTTAAACAGCTGCCTTTGAGGTGCATATTCCTAGCTGAGATTTTTTGGAGAGCTCTGGTTGTATTTTGTATATATTGCAATAAACAATAATGTTGCTAATGGACTGCAAAGCTGGAAGTACTCAAAGTGTGTTTCTATTTCATATATTCAAATAACTATTGGACATCAATTACTAACTATTTAGTTATTTACTACAGCCTATAGAGTGTTTCAGAACTTTTTTTGATAAAAATATGTAATTTTGCTCAGGTATGTACCTGCTTAGTAATGGTTCCTGCCTCCAAGAGTTTACGACCGAGATGTACAAAGGATCACAGGATCATTGGGTAATTCAGTTTGGAAGAGACCTCAGAATTATCTGGGCCAAATAAAAGGGATTTGCTGAAGCTCAAGAATCAAGACAGGTTAATAACAGAAGCCATATTTCTTGCTGCCTACTTTGGTACATGTTCTACCAGAGTATGCTGCTTTTAATAGATTTAGGAACATTCATCAGCTGTAGGGAATTGGCAGAAGACTGCTTCCCTGGCTTGCACTGCACCGTTTCACTGCCTGCATGGAATAGAGGACTTACAGCAACTCTTGCTGTTGGGTTCGCATCTATGTTTCTCTGCACCAAAGGCTTGCAAGCAGGGCTGCTAAATGTCATTTTGACTTGAAATATCTTTGTGTTACCTCTGCCAACTGCAAAAATAAGCCTTGACCTTTTCCTTTGTTGTTGAATCTGACTCCACCTTTATTAGTGCAGACCCAAGGCAAATACATTGAAGTCAGGGGGTGAGATGCAGCTGATATGGGCAAGGTGTTTTTGACTGCTGCTGCACTGAGGGATGCTAATGGGGCCAGGTTGGAGCTCCCCAGGGCTGTGAAGCTATGAGCCAGCTTGATAACTGGAGCTCTGCCATTTCTCACGTGGGTCAGTGCCATAGGCCTGCTTTAGTTGAAAACTCACCCTGTTTCAATGTAGGTTTTAACTTCTCTTGCTTTTTATCTTCCCTCTCTTAAAATGGCAGTTTTACTCAATATGGAAACATTTTGCTTGAAAAAAACCCACACAACATAATTGCATTGGGTGAAGCATGTTATTTAACCTCTTTTTGGACAGCTTCCATCAGCAGGGCCACTAAAGCTCTTTACTGGCAGGCTGGTACAATCTATGATCAGTTCCCTGCTACTTGTGCTGCCTGAATGGGTTTTCCGTCTTGAACAACATCCTGCACAATTCGCCTTACTCCTACCTAATAATTCAGACCAGATGGCTGAAGCTGACCCAGCATAATCTACTCCCCAGGATATAAATGATGCCATTTAGACGTACACTGTAATGTTCCCTTAGTTAAAAAGAAAGATTTACAGCAGGAGCCTGCAACAACTGACTTTATTTTGATCTGCAGTGTTCTGCCAGACAGTAGTCATTTGTGCTGGGTTACACAACATTAAAAGGTACATATCAGGCACTATCCTACACATAGACAAAAAGACTGTCCCAAATTTCCCAGAAAGAGAACAGCTTGTGTTTGCATGTTGCCTTAGACCCCCATTCCACCTTGTCCCTGAATGCCCTGGAAAAACAGATGGGACTTATACTGCAAAGCAAGTCAGGGCACTGGCACAGTATAGGAAAAATGAATTCTATGGCTACGGACCTCTAGAAAGAGAAGAAAAAAACCCAAGCAAACCCTTTCTTTTTATTCTACAGAATATTTGTTCCAGTTCCCAGTTTGGTTCTATAGAAATATGATTCACGGAGAGCTCACTCCTTGGGTAATGGGATTCTACATTGTTAATGCTATTACATTAATTGCAAAATTGTGCAGCTGTCTGCAGAAACAACAGACGACTTCTGCAGATACCAGAATTTTGATGCCATTGCTAAATCCTCTCAAGACATAAAGTGGAGGGGGGTGGTAGCAAGATGTTTGTAAGGAAATCTTACTGCATTGCTAAGCACAGATGAAGGTAACAGCTTTTGGAATAGCTGTCAGCACAGTGGAGGTCAAAACTTGCTGTAGGGGGTAGGTGTCTGCAAAATCAGTGGATTTTGGATAAGGTTTGATGCATGGAATAGTTTGCACTGCTCTTTTACAAGTGGCTACATGTACTGTCAAGTCACTGGGGAAGCAGCATTTGCTGACACATGCAGTACAACTTCAGGCTAAGCGATGTACAAGATTATCCTTTTAAGCTTAATTGTTTGTGTTGTATAAAATATAGATGGTATCAGAAAGCCTGGCATTGTCTTGTTTGTTACTGGAATACGGACTTCCCTCTTCTTGCCCTTTCTCTTTTAAATGCAAAAGAGGTGCAAGAGATTTTTATCTCCACTTCTACTCTAGTTTCCTTTATGCTTCCTGTGTTCTGAATACTGAGTTTGGTATCTTGCAAATCTATCCAAGGACAGGTTGGATGGGGCTTTAAGGAACTTGGTCTAGGGAAAGGTGTCCCTGCCCATGGCAGGGGCATTGGAACTAGATGATCTTTAAGACCCTTTCCAACCTATGTAATTCTGTGATTCCACCCTCACTGCATAGCTGCACTGTAAACCCGCACAAGCTGAAGCTGAGCCATTTTGCACTTGTTATGATCTTGTTATGTTTATAAGGAGATGCCTCTTCCCAAATTAAGGTGCAAATGAGGCCATATGCTGAAGTCAATAGTACAAATTCAATTTAACATTAAATGTGAGGTATATATAGAGAGAAATAGGAAAGAAAGAGGGGGAAGAGAAAGAAAGTAAGAGAGAAAGATTAAGTAGAAAGATATCACCACCCGATGGATCCCGTGGCATCCCACTGGTCCTTGTTCACCCTGGTGCTGGGGCTCCCCAAGTCATTCTTCTGTGGTATCATCTTTATACTGTCCAAGTTCTGGGTATCCACAGGGCGTAGATGTCACTGCCATAACTTGGGATGGCACGTGTGTGAGCAGTTCTTCCTTTCTCACAGTTTGCCATGGTTACTAACCAAACCTTCAACTCTGTTAGGCCTGGAACGAGCTCCTTCCTACTGTGCCATCTGTGCTTACCTCATGTTTTGTTGTGGTGGTTTATTTTATAGCAAGCTCCTTCTGTGACCTTGACAGTGTTTTGAGACAGGCTACTGCATTCTGTAAGTCCTTACAGCACTTTATTACCTTGGAAAACCAATCTTGTGGTGTTCTCACTCCCTAACCCTTTGTGCCAGTTTGGTACATGGAAAGCGCAGCTCTAGGTCAGCTGGTATGAAAGAGAGAGATTGGGATAATCCCAGTTGCTTGGTGCACTGGGATGTGCCTTGATGACTACATTTCTGAATGTCCATGAACATACTGGGATGCATTTGGGACCTGCCAGTGCTTCTCTGTGTAGGTGGAAATCATACAGATGTCAAAGCTATCTCACCTACTTCATCCAGCCTTGGGGGTACCAGCTGAATGTGCTGATTCACACAACTGAAGACACCAAGGGCACCAAGATGTATAAGTGGGAACAAATGCTGATCACCTTTCCCTTCTGACCTTAAATCACACTAGTAAGCATCTTGAACAAAGGAGAAAGCTTCTAAGAGTGAGGGGTTCTTGCCTTGTTCCCAGCACACTGAGGAGTAATTCCCAATTTTCTCATGCAGCTGTATCTGCCCTTCCCAGGCAGATAAAAATGGAATAGTGTTGTCTTGAACCCACTGGTGATTCTGCAGCCACTGTAAGTGGGTTATTGATTACAGAGGGCTGAACGCATCTGGTGTGCTCATGTGTGAGCCTCTGAATTTTGACCCGGCTTGTTTGCTTCTCTTTGAGGCCATGGGCAATTTTCTCAGCCAACACTATATGGTTCTTAATGTTTGTTTTGCTTTGAAATGAAAGGAAATATGAAAGTGTATGTTGTTATTATTCTCTTCCTTTAATCTTTGCTCAAAAGTTAGTCCTCTCAGACCTTTAATCATCTGTCTTTGTCTGGATTCCCCTCAATTTAATTCTATCTTTCTGGTGCTCAACTGCTTACAGATGAATGAGGAATTGTATTGCTTTATCTCATTTTTTCCCCTCATTAGAATGCTGGCGAAAGCCCGTGGTCACAAAAGACAGACAGTAGTTTAGGCCTTTTTTTGCCTTTTTGTATTATTTAACCCCTTTGCTATCAGAGTTCTAAAGTGTTTCTATCACAAATGGATATTGTCATGCATATAAATTGGAAGAGAAATTACACTGGAATAATGGTTGCAGGCTGCAGCATCAACGAGTAAAAAGTCAGAAAATGGCAGAGTTTAGGCAGCCTGTTCAGCTCTGCCTGATCACACATTTTTTACTTTTTATGTAGCTGCTGTCTGAAAGAAAGGTCATTCTTTTATGTGAGACATTGTGTCTTCTCCAGTACTTATTCTTTTTCTAAACTATTTTTGTTTAAATTTTCTTTAAAAAAAGTGAGGTTAGAGTGAGCACAAATCTGAACATTAATAATTTTTTTTAAACAATAGTAAAAAACCCCAAGACTTCAAACTGAAAAGTGTCTTCAGCTTTGGTAACAGACAGTGCTTCCTGACATATCTATAAAGGTTAGACCCTGCTCACTTCTGCACAGGTCTGTAAGGAAGGAGAAGTGGGGACTCTTAGAGCTTTCCTGCAGAGAACAAATGCAGCCAGCTACGATATGCTTGTCCATGGGCAATTGCAAAATGCGACTAATATGTACTCTACCATGCTGATGCACAGAAAATTTGTTTTCCCTCCTCTCCCATGATGGAGTTATCAAAAATAAAATAAGTCACAGTATCTTTAGAATTACTTTGTACTGGAATATATGTATATATATATATGTATAATTTATTGTCTACAATTTATCTTTATATAGCAAAACTGACAAAATATTTTGGCTAGGCTAAAAGGAGAGCAAGCAGAATTTATTAAATAAAGTAAGCAATCTCTTAGGAAGTAAATGAACAAATTCTGTTAGACAGAAAATCCAGTGAGATTCACTGATACTTTAAACAAACAGGAATTAATTGCTTAACAAAATTTTTGGAGCAGTAAAGAGATTCAAACTGAAGATGTATTTTGTGCTCACAAATTTTATAGTACTATTGCTAATAGTATTATTGCCATTTCTATATGAAATCTGAACTTGTTTTCATGGGAGAGAATATAGTGCCAGGAAATACTAGGTACAGATTTAATTTGTGTAAGAAATGCCCCATCCCTGGAAGTGTTCAAGGGCAGGTTGGGTGGGGCTTGATGCAACCTGGTCTAGTGGAAGTGGTCTTCACTGTCCGTGGCAGGGGAAGTAGAACTAGATGATCTTTAAGGTCCCTTCCAACCCAAGGCATTCTATGATTTCTGTTTTCTATGATGAGATTTTAGACTTTTTGTTGAATTATTTTCCTGTAACCCCCCACTAGGAGACAGACTGTATTTTGCTCATTTTACATAACAATTACCATGCCCCCATGACTCCTCTTTATGACTGTGGTTCTAATCTTGATTTTACAGCTGCTCACTCCCATTCTATCCTCAGCAGTATTCAACACTTTTCCCCTCCTAGTACGATTGCACCTCTCGTGTAGCAGATATTACTTGATAGAGCAGGTTTTACTCAGAGCAAATTACCAAGCCTATTTTTTGCAAACCTTGTCTGACTGCAAGTTTCTGGCTGCCCTTGTTCCACAGAAATGGCAATTTCAGCTTATGGAATTACAAAGCAGCCAACTAAGTGAATCCTCTGTGCTTTCTTCTGTGACCACATAAGTACTGAAGTGCTTTTCTCTGCACACCAGTGATCATTATTCCAGCAAAAAGCAACCCGTGGCCTCCTCAGAATAGATAAGGACCTTCACAAAGAGACTGAGGTTTTAATATTTATTTTGCACACGTGCATACACATGCAAATGTAGCTCACACATCATTTTTAATGAAAACACTAGGGCAAGATAGGCTTTAAAGTTAGGGCGAAAGCACCGTTCTACTGTTCCTTGACTGAATACTGTCAACCCAATAATGTCAACCCCTGATAACGTCAGTGATGCCAGCTGAATGCCACTGCCAGAGGGCAATTTCTAGCTTATTTCTGCAAAGTATTTATCTAGAGATAATTACATATTAGTCTGATATATTTTGCTTGCTGGTGCAATACAAATTGACCTGGCATTGAACCATATATTACAACTGTTTGAATTGTACTAGGAGCATTCAAACCAACTGTTAAAAGTTCCCTGTACTGAGAATGGAGAAACTTTCTTTCTCGTTGCAACTGTCCTGTAGCTTTTTGTTTTAAAAATAGGCTTTAGTTTTAATGTGGAATGAAATGTTCGTAGTAATATGAAATATAAATTCTTACAAATATGTGTGTGAAATAAAAGTTAGTATGGCAAGGTGGGGATCAGCCTCTTCTCCCAGGTAACCAGCAACAGGACAAGTGTTCAAAAAATGAGTAGATGTGGCACTACACGATACGGTTTAGTGGGCATGGTGGCAGTTAGTTGAAGGTTGGACTTGGTTATCTTTGAGGTACTTTCAAACCTCAATGGTTCTGTGATTCTTTTTTTCCCATTGTACATGACCAATAGAATACATAATAAGCTGGAAAGTTGTAAAAGGAGTTAGAAGAAAAGTTCAACTTTAGCTGTTCCTAAAGAGAGAGAAGAGAGACTTCTGATATCTGGCCAGAGACTGAATGTGAGGACAAGCACAAACCCTATAACAAGCTTTTCCTTTGAGGTCCCGAGGGGTATCCAGATGCAATCTCTTTTTCTTATCCAGGAGAAAGTCCACTGTTATTAAATCAAATAATGTGAAGTTTATTTGTTCTTTGATAGGTCAATTATCTCCGCTAGACAATGTGCCACTTTTTGTGTGTGACTATCTGACTTAAAACTTCTGGCTTGAGGAAGGGAACACTTTTTCCCCTCTCTCCTTAGGTCATTATGTGCACAGGTTTCAATAAAATTGTTTTCACTGCTGGATCTTGTATATCTGATCATTCCCCATGGAAATAAATGTGACAGAAACATCTGAACAGGATATTTTAAGACCTGGCTTGTTGCTTACTCTTGGTTGAAACCGTACATTACCCAGCCACTTCTGAATGGCAACAGACTGAAGTGGTGAATCCACAAGGTCTTCCTTCAAGTTGTGCACCCCACTTGAAAAAAATGCCAAATGCACCTGCAGATAGGGTTGAGAGTTATTCAGGTGCCTTGGATGGGTGTCAGCAAGTTTCTCTTAAGGTATTTTACATTTGCAAATCTCTAAATTATTGGTTAAAGCGGTCTGTGACTTCTCCCTGTAAAAGGGTCTGTTCTGCCTATATTGTTCAGGTGTGCCTGTAACATGTTCTTTGTCTCTCTTCTTATAATGTTATCCCGTTACATTTTTATATTTTTTTCTAAAGACCTCTTTAAAATGAGAATATGACTCAATAATCTCACAGAAATTAAAAAAAAAAATCTAAATTTTTTTTAAACCCATGTATACTAAAAATGTAGTACACGTTTATCATTATGATGATAATGTGTAATTATGTATCAAAGGAAAACACCAGGGAGTCAAAGCCAATACAGCAAATCATGTCTTTTACTTGTTCCTCTTTACAAACAGATATTCAAGAGTTTTATGAAGTGACGCTGCTAAATTCCCAGAAAAGCTATGAGCAAAAAATAGAAGAAGCAAATCAAGTTGCAGAGAAATGGGAGAAGACAACATCTGCTACAGACCATGAAAATCTGCAGAAAAACCAGGAGGTAATTTAACAGATTAAGAATTAAAATATATGTAATGAGTGAGATGTCTCAAGGCTGAGAAAAGCCATGCAATGGTGTACACGATTGAAAGGATGGGCTAAGTAAGGCATTAGATTAGGGACTGGAGGACATATATATAGATCCAGTGTTATCCCACTGACCTTGATCGTGTTGTAAATTTCTTTATCCTTTCAATTGCAATCTGTCAAAGGGAAAGTAGAAAACTTTCGTTTTCTCATCCTTGATGTACTTTATATAGTTGGTGTCTGTGATTACCCCCCAAAATAGAATATATCTTCTCTACTTGCTGATAACCAGTGAGGTTATTAATACTCCAGTGATTACATCCTGTGTAAAAAATTTCATATGACTTTTCACATTTCTGCAACTGACATTGGGCTGAATTTCTCCACGGTCCAAGTTCACAGAGATCAACCAAAACAGTCTCTGCATGAGGAACCAATACATAGAAGAAGTTACACACCTTTGCTTTTCTCCTGTAGCCAGTGGAAGCATTCAAAACCTTTCTTTGTCACCCCCAGCTCTAATTTGCTTTTGCCAGCCTCCAGATTATTGTTAACTATATTGGCAATCTAAACTACTTGCCTCCACCCACATTTGTACTTCAAAGATGAAAACAAACCCCACAGAAGCAAGCAATGCGTTGCTCAGTTCTTAAACAGTGAAACAGAAATAGGGTGGGCATGAACTGCAAACTGCAAATCTCCAGACCAGAATCAAAGATGAGGGAAATGTATATTTTCATTGTTGTCATGGTAAGTAAGGCATTTCAAGTTTCAGAAGTTGTTGGCAAGAACTTTCCCATAGGCATGACTATTTTTAAGAGCTTTCTCCTTTTTAACAATGTAAAATTCAGGCAGAAATTGTACTTCTACATGGCATTTTAGATGTCATTCTTTAAAAAGATAAATCAGAATTGCAGGTGACGAGAACAAAACTCTCTGAAGAAATGAAGAAATTTATTGTAAAAATTAATTAGCAAGAGAAGCTTGCAGAATTAATGAGAACAAGCATTCTGGTTTTGAGTGAAATCATAACAAATGAGTCTTAACAGTAATGTGGGATATATCCCATGAATGATTTAACATTTGAGTCACAGTTTGAAGGCACAGACAGCTAATATCTGTCTTTTTTTTGTTTTTAAGCACAAATCTATATGCTTTAAAACAGTGAAAGTGTATTCCTGTTATCTCTTAGAGCATCTGATGAAGACAGTTGACAGACTCTCTTTTTATTCCAGCTTCATCAAAGTATTTGACCCTTAACCCCATCTTCCTTAAACTCATTGCTGTCTAAAAGGTGTGTTGCTGGTTCTGTACAGGGGAATTTGAACTCTAAATTCTGTGCTGACATAATAGATACAGAGCCAACTCCACACTTTTCTCATTTTATGGAAAAGAAGTTCTGATTTAAAGGAAAACAATAGAAAACTATAGCATAGAAACTGGAATAGCCTTTCCAAGGCAGGGTGCAGGCAGTCAGGGTCCAGGGTCCCATTTTCAATTTGCTGTCTCTCCATAAATTTCATCAGGATAATGGGAGAACAAAATGTTTAGTCCCTTAAAAAAATCACATATATTTTAAGGGTCCAGTGCAGGCAAAAGAGACTGGAAGTGAAGGCTTTTGGTTTTTTCCTTATGACAGCCCAACATACTATTGGCAGTTCCGAGTCAGAACTGATTAGTGCAAGCTGGATGTACAAGCTGCTGTACAAATCCAAGATAGCTCTTTGCTTTCTATGAAAAATTACCATATGAATATGTAACCAAATAATCTAATATACCACATAAATTCTTATTCATGGTCCATTCCTCATGGGAAGTTATTGTTTTTGTATTTCCTTTTCCATCCTCAATTAGATGTCCCAAATTTGGAAAGAAAAGGCCTCCCTTCTTTTGTAGAATCATAGATTATGGAATGGCTTTTGTTGGAAGGGACCATAAAGGTCATCTAATCATGTGGGCAGGGACACCTTCCCCTAGACAGGTTGCTCAGAGCCCCATCCAACCTGGCCTTGAATGTTTCCAGGGATGGGGCATCCACAGCTTCTCTGGGCAACCTGTTCCAGTGCCTCCACCCCCTCACAGTAAGAATTTCTTCCTTATATCTAATCTAAACCTCCCATCTTTCAGTTTAAAGCCATTCCCTTGTCTTATCACTGCATGTCCTTGTCAAAAGTCTCTCTCCAGCTTTCTTGTAGGCTCCTTTCAGGTGCTGGAAGGCTGCAGTTAAGTCACTCCCAAGCCTTCTGTTCTCCATAGTGAACAATCCAAATTCTTTTAGCTTTCCTCATAGGAGAGGTGCTTCATCCCTCTGAGGATCTTTGTGAACTCCTCTGGATGTGCTCCAGCAGGTCAATGTCCTTGCTGTGCCGAGGACCCCAGAGCTGGATGCAGCACTCTAAGCCCAAGGATGATCAGTCACTTCACTCAAAACCTTCCTTGGCTGTCTGTATGTCATTTTTTCTATATAAATTGGTCCTTTTTCTGTCTTAATTGCTGATAAAAAGGAAAGCAGCTTTTACTGTCCAGGACAGGTGTCCTGTGCAC
Organism: Leptocoma aspasia; assembly: GCA_013399835.1. Lineage (NCBI taxonomy): Eukaryota > Metazoa > Chordata > Aves > Passeriformes > Nectariniidae > Leptocoma > Leptocoma aspasia. The sequence goes on from VXAX01000826.1 coordinate 2,613,576, forward strand.
CCTCTTTTTTATTTATGTACTTGCTTTTCTGAAAGTGTAGATTTGTAGATAAAAGGTGTTAAGTCGTTTACAATACTGTACAAATTTGCCACCTTGCATCTGTAATTACCATAGTGTTTTTTAGCAAACTGGTGCTAGATGTCACAGCATATTGGGGCTGGATCTTCATCTCTTTAAATAGATGTGAAGGGGTCATGACCCATCCTATAATCTCCTATCATTCTCAGGGAGTGCCTGAGAAGAGAGATGTCTCCCAGACTCAGAGACTGTAATTTTGAATGGCCTTTGTAAAAGCAAGTGAAAAGTCAATGGAATATAAGAGCTCACAGTATGTGTCAGAACCAGTGGCATCCAAATTTTTAGTGTGAGTGACTCCACATAGAAACCCGTGCCTACAAACAGTGGAATTAATAAAAAGCATTGAGGTTTTAGTGATAGTTACTGTTTTGGAGTGGTTTTCCTACACTTTTGTTTTGTTTTGTTTTTTACTTGCATGCTTCTAACTAAATTCTTTGCTGTTTAGGTTTTAATCCTGAAGGACCCCCTAGTGCACATGAAATTGATAAATGTTTAGGTATGGCCTATGTATTTAGACACCACATCCTTGCTTTTCACTTCATCACTAACAGCTTTGTTGGTCGTCTGAATAAACAGTGACTTCAATGTTTGCAGATGAAAAATGCAGTATTACTTGCCATCACATTATTAGTGCATTTTGCCCTGTATAGAGACTAAATATATGTGTCAATGTATCTGGCAGAGCTGTAAATATCATAGCCCAAAATAATTCTAGTGGGTGGGTGTTAGTGAAAAGGAAGAAGGAAGGACCTATATGAATGTGTTTTTTGTCTGAATTTATCCGTGTTGCTTTCCCTCCTGTAAATACAACTTGATAAAGTCAGCTTAAGTTGGTGGATAGTTTCAGAATCAATGAAACAGTTTTTGGGCCGTGTTCAGATTCACTAGAAATGTTTATTAGGCTCTATTTGCAAAGGCTTTTTTTGTTTCATATATTCAGATAGAAAGCAGGGAATGTGACATATTGGGCACTAAATGGAAAAGTCCAACATGTTCATCATGATGTAGGAACTCTAGAATATAATTCTTAAGAAGGCCTAAAATACCCCTGTTGTCCATTCTCTTGCCCTGGGGCAGATCAACTGCATTTGAGCTGTTTCTGACATGTTTGCCTAGTTTGTTCTATAAAACCTCCCACAGTGGAGAGTCAACTATTTCTGCAGGTGACTTATTTCTCACTGATGGAAAGTCTTTCCTGATGACAAACTGGAGTTTCTCTAAGAGCAATTAGAACCCATTGGATTTTGTTCAAATAGCAGTAGACATGGATAATGTTTTGTTCAGTCCTATTCCAAAAAGCACTCAAACACATCACAGAATCATGCAGCATCGCAGAATGGTTTGGGTTGGAAGGGACCTTAAAGATCATTTAGTGCCAGCTCCCCCTGCTATGGGCAGGGACATGTTCCAGTAGACCAGGTTTCTCAAAGCCACCTCCAAATTGGCCTTGAACACTCTCAGGGATGGGGCAACCACAGCTTTCATGGGTTCCAGTATCTCACCATCCTCATCATGAGGAACCTCCTCATAATATTCAATCTAAACATAATCTCTTTCAATGTAAAGCCATCACCCGTTGTCCTATCACTACATGTTCTTGTAAATAGTCCCTCTCCAAATTTCTTGTAGCCCCCTTTAGATACTGAAAGTCCTCAGTGAGGTCTCTCTGGAACCTTCTCTTCTCCAGGCTGCACAACCCCAACTCTCTCAACCTGTTTTCAGGAGACATAGGAGAGGTGCTCTAGCCCTCTGATTGTCTTCTTGGCCTCTTCTGGACTTGCTCCAAAAGATCCACATCCTTCTCATGACAGGGATCCCAGAGCTCAATGCTTTACATGCCCCTATAACAACAAATGCTAGATTGTAATAAAAAATCTTGTCTTTTGGGATAGCAAATATTTAGTTGTCTTAGACTCTTGTCAAAGGAGCTATACTTAGAGGTATGAAATATTTTAGTTTCCAAAACAAAAATCCTTGAGGCACTGTGAAAGACAATTAGTGTTGACAGCAGAGGCACTATATCTCCAAGTATATTAAAAAAAATTCTGGAGACTTCTTTGCAAGATTTATGTATTAATGAAAATACTAACTGAGGATTTGGGAACAGCAAGTTTTAGTTTCTTACTGTTCTGTGTACTTCCTGAAGGATTGTAGGTGAAGTCTGAGAAGAGAACTTAAGAACTAAGTCATGAAAGGGAACTGGAAGTTACAGTGTCTGAGGTATCTCACTGTATGGAGGTATGAGCTATGGACCATGTCTGTGGGGAACTGCATGGGCAGAAACAGTTGTTCAGGGTTAAAGTCCACAAAACACAGAATATACCTATAAACTAACAACTAATGAATTCCAAATATGGGACAAGGTGTCATTTCCCTTAAAATCCGCCTCATCAAGGTGTTGATACCTTATCCTGATTAAAGTTCAGAATCATGATCTCTATTCTGTAAATAAGACCATAGCTAGATGTCTCTCATAACATGCATAAAGGTGGTACATTTTTCCTTATGAATAAACTATTTGGTAAGGATGTTTTCTGAGGATGTGGAAATCCATGTACAGATCTCTTCTTGACCAGAGAAGACTTGATAGTACTTCTCTTCTCACCCATAAAGAGTGCACTAAGAGTTGTGCTGGCAGGTATTATTTAGCTTTTTCTTGTTGAGATGTTGCCCATTTGTGTGGAATAATTAAATATTTATTGGGACAGAGTACTGACATGTGGCTGTATAACTTAGAGTTTATAGCTATTACTGCTTGACAAGTATTAAAGTCTAGGCTGTTTTGTCTTCTTTTGCATACCCAAGGGTGGAACCCTCCCTCCCTGGAAAGTGCACAAACACCAGTGTTGAAAAGTCATAAATGCAAGCCCTTCTCCCTGTTTTCTCTTCACTCTTTTCCACCTCCCCATTGTCACCATACTTATATTTAAATCTGGAAGGGGGAGGATTTAACAGAAAAAATTAACTCCACTTCAAATGCCCACTATGTCCCAGGGAGCTGTATGTTTGTTCCTCTCAAACTGCATTTAGGGGATGCGGGATGTTGCGTTCAGTGGGAGGGTTGGTGACACATAGGGGAAGAAGTGTAGCTGGAGCTCACCTAACTGAGCAGGTTGTGAAGGTATGCCAGAAACATGGAGTTTGTGGATGCTGACAGTGCTTAGACATTGGGCTGATTGGTATGGTCCAAACAAGCCAATTTTGGGAACAAATAAATGCCAGGTACCTACTTAGAGAACGTGGCTGTGTAGATGTGACACTACAAAGATAATGTGCCTCCAGAGTTTCTGAGGATCTCGAATGCTTTTAAGCTGAGTCATTGCAAGTTGCAGTAATAAAGCACCTGCATTGGCTTAAACCAAGCAATAGTTATCTGTCCATGTAGCCTGGCATCCTGTGGGGGCCAGGAGCAGATGCTCAGGAAAGAGTCAGAAAAGACCAAGCCTTATATTGGGTGCTTTAGCTGTTTTGCAAGTCTAATCTGAATTTGTTTGAACTAGAAGCACAGAAAGTGCTCAGTGCTGGGAAATGCAGCCTTACCTTATTTTATAAACATTCAGCATGGTATTCACTGCAGCTGACTGGGGATGTGCCCAATCTGATGCTGGAAATCATGAAGACAGGATTTGTAATTTCACCTCTGCCAAAGAGCCTCATTACTTCTTTGGACCAAGGTTTATGAGAGTAGCATTCACAGCTTGAAAGCATTTTCTTGAAATTATGGCTCCTAAATTGTCCCTGTTGGAGAAAGAAGACTGATTTCTTTTCACCCCTAGAAAATGTAAGATAGGGATTGAGGTGAAAGTGGTTTAAATTCAGGTCTTCCACTGCTTCCAGAAGTGCTATTTCCCTTCCCAGTTCCAGGTAAGTCTGGGGAAAGGTATTCTCCATCTCTGCTGTCTGTGCAACAGTATTAGTGGGTTCCTGCAGCCTGAGAGCTGGTATGCAGATCTGAGCCCAGTTTAGCAACTGGGCTCAGCCCTGCATACCAGTTTCATTAAACTGCTCCTCAGTTTAGCAAATTGTCACTAGCCTGAGAAAAAGCTTTCTTCCCTAACAGGACTCTCTCCATTGCAATAAGCAATCAGTAGCTTAAGGATGTTTCTCACTCAAGCATTGTGTAGATAGATAGAATTGAAACCCTGAGATGTTTAGAAAATACAATAATGGAGAACAAAAATCCCATCTAGATGGAGGAATCCATCTGGTAAAACAAAAGTGGAGTTGCTCTTTCGTATGACAATAGAAACACTGCTTGAAGCTCCAGGCTTGTCCTCAGCTCCATGCACTCATTAAAAGACATAAATTTACCCTTGCTTTAACCTCTATAATCTTTAATTTGGTCTTCAGTGTTGCTTATTTCTGGTCAGCAGTGTTTTGACCTTTATCTTGATGGAAAGCTGAGGTGAAGGAAAAGAACACTGCTGTTGCACTTACATATAAATCTGGCGACTGAAGGTCTGCCTGTTCCTGTATCATTGCATGAAAAGAATATTTACTTATAGGGCATATGGTGCAGATACTTTTGCCATGTTGAGTGATAATCATTTGCAATTGCTGTGCAAGTTTGGTCATCACACTCTGATCTCATATGCAAAATCTTCTTTCAGCACAGTGTGGGATCATTGCTTTGACATGGTCCCCAAAGATTCCAGTTCATCACTTAATTCCTGTTGTTCCATGCATTTCTTATGTTTAGAGGCTTGTTTTGCAAATATATTTAATTGCATCATGCAAAATGAGTCTTATATCTGTTGGCTTCAGGAATGCCTGCTATCCTTGCACCCAGCTATTACAAACACTGTAATTACTTCTCTGTCCTCTAAGTGCTGGCTTGTTAAAAGTTCCAGTAGTAAAACCCTTACTTAAAAATCTTCTGCCAGAAGCAATTAACAAACCATTAATCTGTTTCACACTAACAGCTTGTCTAAAAAACATGGAACTGCAGCCCCTTCTACATGTGCCTATGAAATTCAGTCTCTTCTCTGGAATTTTGTTTGTTTTCTTTGTTTGCAACTGGGTACAGCTTAATTTGTATGGCTTGATTTACTCCCAGGAGCCACATTTGATTTTGTTTAAGTGATTATACTTAATACGCAAGAGTCATTAGGTATGATCAACCATAATGTTTCATTAGAAGGGTTCAAAACATTGAGTTTTATGCATCTGTTTCTTCACTAGATTTAGCACTGTAGTATACATTTATCTGATCAAATGCAATTTGTGTCTGTGGGTTGATTTTGTGCCAGAGCCAATTCCCAAGTAATTCTATTTGGCACTAAGTTCTCCTTCAAGACAGCAGCAGTCTTTTTAAGGGGTACAGTACAAGTGACATCTTGGGGTGTGTTTTGCTAGTCATGTTCTTTTTGCACCCAAGGATGTGTAACAACCTTAACTAGATAATTATTGAACAACAATGCTGAAGCTTAGCTCCATGTTTGTTAGGTTTATTATTATTATTTTTTAAATATACAGTAGCTTTGTAATTTTATTTTTTTAATGCACTATTAAGGTTTTCTTTACTTGAAGAGATTAGTTTATACACTTTCCTTTTCTTCTCAGCTGGGTTGACTAATGTTTAGAAATGGGTAACTGCAAAGTCACTGTGTTATTAAAACCCTCATTTATTACTAGCTGCAGCTAAATGCCTTGCCCATACTGAGTATCCATGCTGGGTCTCTATTTATAAATTTGTTATTTGTTCTGTAGCTTGTCAATAACTTGAGTGCCAGAGCATCTGCTAAATGTCATTTTAGAGTTGCTTCTGAATGTGTTTTAACATGGCCAGGCCAATGTTTCCGTTTTAAACCAAGTTGTACCTATGCAGAGCCGTGTCATCCTGTGTCATCTTGTCATGCTGAGAGTATGGCAACATACATATCACGCCACTCTCTAAACAGACAGTTTCTGTCCCACTGGACAAGGCTTGGAACTAGACATCATTCTGCTTTTTCCATCTCCTTGTGTTGGCATAGTTAGACATGCTCATGATGAAAAAGCCTTTTCCTTTGTTTCCTTTCACTTTTTCACAGTGCAGGGGAAAGGGACATGGGGTTCCTGATTAGTGGCAAGCTGAAGACGAGTCAGCAGTGCCCTGGCAGTCAGGAGAGCCAAGCGTGTCCTGGGGGGCATCAGGCACAGCATCACCGGCTGGGCAGGGGAGGGGATTGTCCCCCTCTGCTCTGAGCTGGGGCAGCCTCACCTCCAGTGCAGTTTTGGGCACCACAAGATAAGAAGGATATAAAGCTATTGGAGTGTCCAAAGGAGGGCCATGAGGATGGTAAAGGGTCCTGAAGGGAAGCTGTATGAGGAGTGGCTGAGGGCGCTTGGTCTGTTCAGCCTGGAGAGGAGGAGACTGAGGGAAGAGCTCACTGCAGTCTGCAGCTTCCTCACTCTCTCAAGGAGCAGCACTGACCTCTTGTCTCTGGTGACCAGCAATAACACCCAAGGAAATGGCCTAAAGTAGTGTGTGGGGAGGATTAGGTTGGATATTAGGAAAAGGTTCCTCACCCAGAGGGTGGCTGGGCACTGGAACAGGCTCCCCAGGGCAGTGGTCACTTCCAAGGCACCAAGCCTGACAGAGTTCAAGAAGTGTTTGGACAACACCTTCAGGAACATGGTGTGACTCTTGGAGCTGTCTTGTGCAGGGCCAGGACTTGGAATAGATTATCCCTGTGGGTGCCTTCCAACTGAAGATATTTTATGATTCTATGATTTTAGTTTAACATCACGATCGTATTAGTGTGCCTTGCATGAGGCTTTAGAGGACTCAGTGGTTTCATATGTCCTTTTTGACAGGGAGATCTGATTGTTTAGTTTAATAATTGTTTTCTACTGACATTAGTGGGATGGATCTGAGATCTTGATATTAAATTAAACCAGAAAAGCATTGATGAAAGAGTTGCATCCTCCACAACAGGTTTATTTGGGTTTATTTCTTTTTTCACATTTATATAATATGCCTATCAAACAACCTCTAGGCAGTTTTTTGATCTGTGATTTGTTATTACATCTGCAAAGGGTTGGGAGCAGGCCAGAACAGCTGCGAGGGACCAGAAACAATAATTTTCCCCAATGAAAATGTGCCCGAGTATCAACCAGCATATAGAATGAGCCAAACTTTTAATTAAGCAGCGAGTTTCTATTATGATAAGCATTGAGGTCAGACTATTGTGTAAATTCGACTTCTGTGTATCAAGGTCAAAAATGATAGATCTAGTTTGAAAATATCACTTGACAAAAAGCTCTTGCAATTTTAACGTATTTTTTCTAAAATAATTTTCCTAAACCATGATATGTTTCAACAAGGGAATACCAGATTAGTCTGAAAAATTGCCAACATAAAAATATCAGAATGTCCCATGAGGCTTCTTCCACAAGCTAGCAGTTCCTCTGAACAGCGTGTGATATAATTCATTGTTTCTAATAAGACTCTGAGAAGTTATATTTTAGCTACCTGCAAAAACATGTACATCAGCTCCTAAAGTATACTTCTTTGTCCTATAAAGCTGTAAGGGTTCTGTAAAATTGATATTCAGGGACAAATGTACTCTAGTTAAGATTGATTCTAAAAATATTTCAGAACAATTTGTCTCACACATTTATTAACTCTGATTCTTCACCAATCTGAGCAACTAAGCAAGAGAATTCACTGCCCTCCATGTGCAAAGGACACAGGTCTCCATAGAGAGGTTTAAGAGTCCATTATATATTTCTGCAGTCTACCAGTACTTCTTTATTGAAATGTTTCATAAATAGTTCCCAAGGATAAAGAATGATATCACCCCAAGACTTCTGGGTCACCCTGAGAGTGATTTCTTGGATAGATGAATGTATCTTTGCTCAGTAAGATAAATAAATATGGAAGAGAAAATATCCAGCCTCTTTTGTTTAGTTTTTTTATAATCAGAACAGATACGTTCAGGTTTTAGCAAATGGTAAATACAATCCCCAGAGTAACAACCTGGTAAATTAAAGGGAAGCTGTCAAATTGAAAATATAATTTATCTCCACAGTTGTTTTTTTTTTTTTAATAGTACAGCTACAAATACTAGACAAGTACTAGAAACATGAGACTTTATGCGTTTTCAGCTTGTACATTTTACACGTGTGCTTGTCCTCGATCCTCACTCGTACCACTTTAATCTGTCATGGGTTATTGTGTAAGCTACCCCTGATTTAGAGATGAGACAATTTACTGCTTGTTTGCCATTATAATATTTAGCTGGATTGTGAATTAAGCGCTTGTCTAGACCTTTGTGTACTATGAAGGAGTGAATTTCACCCTTTGTCACTCTCCTCCTTCTTGAAAGAGCCTTTAGGATTGTGTTGCTTTTTCCTACATAATATGTGTCTTTTTCCTATGTAATCAAGATCCATTTACCCATCCAAATGGACAGTCTTTTCATAGAGATCACTTTCAGAGCTAATTTCTTTAACCATATTTGCCTTGCTGTTGGAAGCCTCTGTTAACTTCCACCCTTGCACCATCAATTACTTCTTTGTCTTATTCCTAAGGTCTGTCACCTCTCTGCCTGTCTACTCCTGTACCCCACTAACTCTTGACTTCCACATCTGCTTCTTCAGCTCTTCATGACATATTCAGTGAGGAACTTCCCTGGTATTGTCACCCTCAGTGCACAGAAGCTTTTCAGAGAGAGCTATGCAACTGTCTCATTTAATCTTCATCAAAACTGTGTTTTGTCCCAAAAGACGAGGTGGTCACAGTTGTAGCAAGCATTCCTGCTACAATATTCTTCTCTTCTTGATCAATATTGTCCCACTGTTTGCTCTTGCTTCTCTGGTTTCTCTTGTCTTGAACTGAAATGGACATTGTAATAGAGCAGACCCTTCGTGTATTAACCCAAAACAGATCTTGTGCTGGGTGTTGGCTTATGTCTCTGCGTGGTGCCTATTTCGCCCCCAACTCAGAAAACTAGTTTTACAGATGAGTTCTGAAATGGAGTTTTTAATATAGTTCAAATATCTCATGTCTAAAAGATGTCAGGTTAGCTGGATCTCACACTTCCATCAGCTTGCACAGACCTGCACAATACCAGTGGGGAAAAATGATTGAAGCTGCAAATGGATCTCTGTGCTTTGAGTGGATTCAGCATTCTGGCTGCACCTCAGCTGATATGTCTGGTTGCTTGTGCTTTTCTGACACAAGGGCAGCCCTGTTGCTCAACAGTTATAGCCCAAATAGTGGTGTTCAGTTCATTGGTGTAGCTGTATAACATTTCTTCTCTGAAAGGACAAACCAAAATGATGATGTTTCCCCAAGTCCTCCAGTTCTTTCCAGAAGTGTAGAGCCTACCTGGTTTTCAGAAATTCTGTGCCCAGTCACTGTATATATACATTTATATAGATATATTTTAGCTCAGCACTTTTAAGTAGTTATGCTGTCTCTTTCTGAGAAGAGTCAAACAGCTGTTATACAAACTGGAAAAAAAAGGGGAATTAGCAGTAACAGACATAGTGGATTTGAAGTCCATTTTCTCATAAGATGGATTTGAAACTCTGGTGTAAACAAAGCAATGGTAACTTTTACATTATTGTTGTTTTAATGAACCACCAAAACAAGTTTGATCTGTGTGAATTTGTAAATTACCACAAGAAGGAGTGAAAGGATCCCTTGCAAGATTTCAGGTCAGTCATTACACCAAGCTGGTGCCGTCTCTCACACATTTTTTGGTGTTGTGGCAGTTTGTAGAAAAGAAGAGGTAACAAAACTGACAACTTTGTGTCTTCCTAAGCGGTAGGAAGATTCATGACAGACATATGCCTTTACTTATGTAATCAGTATGCTTTTTTTTGAGATATCTTGTACTTTTTTGGACAGAAAATTCTCCCGGCACACCCAACAGTATCTTTGCTAGTTTAGCAGCGAGCCTGTAATTAGATGTTGGAGTGTTCAGGATGCTGAATACATTATTGCCTAAAACAGTCCATCTTCTGCAGTCACAGGTGTATTTATTAATGCTGCTCTGCTTCTTAATTCAATATAAATTTATTTATTGGATTCCTTGGTTTTTTTCCTCACCTAGGGAATGTGCCTGATATACACAGATATCTTTGCAGTCACAGTGGACAATTCTGTTACTTCTGAGGTTTAGAATCATCATATGTTACTCTTTGCTTGCAATTTGCAACCATCATTTGGAATTTGTGATCATATTACCCTTGGACAAGGACCAAACCCCTCCTTATATTGCTCTGTTCTGTGGATAGTCATCACACAGAGGGGAGGACTGATCTGGCATCCTTGCTCGATGCTGAACAGAAAGGAGTGCTCAAGTTGTAATGATCTTGGAAAAAACAGTCTTTGTGCCTGGTTTCACAGGGCTTCATTGCAGCTCAGCCAAAAGAAAATGAGGGCTTGGATTGCCTTTGTGAAGTGGCATCAGGAGTTGGTGATAGGTATTCAAAAGAATATTCCTAGTTAACTATAGCTAAGAAAACAGATGTGGGGATGTTTCCAAGCCATGAAATTACATCAATGACTACAGGTATTTGTCTTAGTAGTAGAAACTACATTTTTGCCCACAGCCTTTAAAAGTGCAATATTAGAATCTACCATCTATTTTAGGGACACTTCTAGTGACCCCTGTTTGACTAAGTACTGCACAGAAATGTGTCAAGAAGATGATCTTGCCTAGCTTCAGCTTTGTTTATAAGCTAGTGAAATGTGGTATTAACCTGGTGGTGGTAATAATGCAATAGGTTGTCAAGATGGGGGTTGCTGTCGTGGTTTAACCTGTCAGCTAGCTAAACATCACACAGCCCTTTCCTCACTCACCTCTTCTCAGTGAGATGGAGGAAAGAATTGGGGAAAAAAAAGTAAAATTTGTGATTTTAGACAAGGCTGTTTGACAGAGCAGAAATGGAAGGGAACATAGTAATAACAACAAAGATTTTGAATATACAAAACAAGTTACACCTTCCATCTACTGACCAGTGACCAGCCAGCTCCTGAGCAGTGACCTGTGGGCAGCTTTCCCCCGGCTTACATACTGAGCACGATGCCATATGGTATGGAATATCCTTTAGATCACTTGGGGTCTGCTGTCCTGGCTGCCTCCTCCCAGGTTCTTGTGCTCCTCCAGCCTTCTCGCTGGTGGACTGGTGTGAGAAAAGTCCTTGGCTTAGTGTAAACACTGCTTAGCAACAACTAAAACATCACTGTCTTATCAACTTTATTCTCATCCTAAATCCACAACACAGCCCTGTACCAGCTTCTAGGAAGAAAATTAACTCTATGCCAGCTGAAACCAGGACAGCTAAATATACAGAATAGCACACAGAGCTGTGTTCTGTTGGCATTAACAAACATGCAAGTTGTTATGAGGCTTCTGAATACAACCAGAATTTGAATTTGAGCCCCTGCTAATGAGAGGTGCAGTTGCATAAAGGTGATTTGGGGTGTTTCAAGCAAATATTCATCAACAGTGAAAATATTTTCAGGTTTGTCATCTGACATTCTTCCAAGTTTGTACGTGCATCTCTACCCAAACCAGCCTTCTCAATGACAGATACATCCCAGCAAAAGGAGAAAGTTTTACCTAAGCATGGACACATTGCAAATGCATAGTGTTGCAGACAGCTTTAGCATGAGCTGTTGCAGTCAGACAGTTTTTAGACTGGATTTATTGCCTCATCCATGGTTTCCCTTTTGATAGTGTCATCTGGACTTCAGTGTCAGTGAGCTGTGACAAGAGCACTGTTCCTCAGGTCAGCTCGAGCTGGTACCTCTGAAGAACTCCTGGTCTAGGATCCATATGGACTGTGCAAGGTGGTATGCATGGAAGGGGCATTACACAGACTAGGAGACTTCCTTCCTGCAACTCTTGGCATTGCCTGGTACATAAGCATCTGCTCCTTTTCTCAGTGTCAGCTGCAGTTGGCAATGAAATTTATTTAATTAAGTCTCAGTAGCCCTTACACTTCTGTGCTTCTACAAGCTCACAGAAGCCCAAACCCCTGTACAGTCCATAATTTTTTAATAACCTTGGTCAATGGCTAATGTTAATAGTTCTTGGAGTCCTCATAAAAACTACAGGTTTCTGCCATCTCCCATTAGGCAATGAAAGATTCTTATCCAGCACGAAGGTCATGACAGTTGTCACAAAGGAAATTGTCGAGCATTGGCAGATCCATGGAGTGCAACCTTCTGCAAAATATTTGGGGAATGTTGTTTTCCCTTTTACTTCACTTTGTTGTCTAGTTATCAACATTTAGGGAGTGTGATGATGTAATCTGCAGTTTAATGACCTGATTCATTCTACTTAACTTACCTTTTGGGTCCTTTCCCTTTGATATATATTGGTGTGAAGCATTTTGTAATGCTCTGTAGGAGGGAAGCTGGATGAAGAGGTACGACGCTATGTTTTGCCGAAGGTTTTGTTTAGCTGCAGTCTTTTTGCATGTCAGCATGAGTATATATGATTGTGGAGCTCTGCAGCCATGACTTAGCAAGGCAGCTTGCCACTGTAATGACAGCCACTGCTGATTTCCCCTCCCTATGGCTCTGGCTGAAACAAATATTCTTCTATACCAAGGTTTAGGATGCTTCAAGCAAAACTGTCTTGAGAAGTAAAAGTCATTACAATATTCTTCAAGTCTTTGATTTTGTGTTTTTGTTGATGGTTTGAGGTTATTTTTTCTTTTATTTAATGCAGGCTTTATATTCTTGTATTAGTGTAAAACACCTTTGGTTATCTTAATATCACTTTATGATACATCTGCCCTGTTCTCAAAATGGAACTGGTTTTATTACTGCTATTGAATAGACTGACTTAATTTCACCATTTCTGGCAAGAAAAGGCACAAAATTTAATCTCAAGTGAAATGTGGACAGTTTCCTCCTCTGTAATTTCTCTGGAGGTGTGTGTAAATAGGAAGAATCTGTGTGGGCCAGTGGAGGAGACAGGAGATTGGTTTCTATTCTTGGATTTGCTATGGACCTGCAGCACATCATGAAATAAATCAAAATTCACTTTATCTGAGTGACTCCTTATTTAAGCATATTTCCTTCAAGGTTATAATGCAGTACATGGCACTCTTGGGTGTTTCTCCTGTTTTGAGTTAGAACCACAGAAGGGTTTGGGTTTGAAGGGACCTTAAAGATCCTCTAGTTCTAACCCCCTCTTAAGGAAAGGGACACCTTCCAGTAGACTGGGCTATACAAAGTCCCATCCAGCCTGGCCTCCAACACTTCTACAGATGGAGCATATGCAGCTTCTCTGGGCTACTTGTTCCAGTGCCTCGCCAGTCTCTGGGTAAAGAATTTCTTCTTAGGACCCAACCTGGACCTGTCCTCTTTCAGTTTAAAGCCATGCCCTTGTCCCATCACTACATGCCCTTGTCAAAAGTCCCTCTCCAGCTGCCTGGTGGCCTCTCTATGTACTGGAAGGCTGCAATAAGGGCTAGATCTTGTCCTAAACACTCTGTGTGGTGATACATATACAGACTCTTGTTCTCCTGACAGCTGGGAGGAATACAGTCCTTTGAAAGGAGCCATTCTAACTCTCCTGACCAAAGCAGAGGTGTTATAGCTAGGAACAAATGAAGAGCTGCCCCTAGAGGCCAAGGCAGCCCACAGGAGCCATTTCACTAAGTCCTTCTCCATCAAAAGCTCTAACCTTACATTCATAAATGCCCTATTATCTCTAATCTGAGGTCAGTCCGTGCCAGCTGTATAGAACAATGGTTACCAAGCAGTTCCTCACCTTGCATCTTAATATAATTGGTAATAATTAATACAGTCTCTCTCATTATGACTGTTACAGGGGACCAGATAGAAATGCAACATCAGCAGTTAGGTAATTGCAATTTAATTGGAAAGGGCCCATTTGCAGGGGTACAGAGTTGGGAAAGGTCAATGGGCGACAGCAGGCTCTGCTACACTGCACAGAGGGAAGGACAAAGGCTGTCCTCATTCTCTCTGTTCCTTCCTTCATAATGCCACTTGATTGTACCTTTAAAAGATTTGATCCAATTCCATGGAGGCCCTGAGAGTTTAGGAGCCAGTTCTGCTCCTGGATAAAAGTGTATTTAAGCTCATATGTGCTACACCAGTGTGTATGAAATGTGGAAACTGCTCTGTAAGATCCTCCTGGCCTGGAGCACACTGCAGTGATTTACTCAACTGTTTTGCATCTCTGCAGTTATGTTTGCTGCCTCAAATCTATTGTGCACCTTTCTGAAGAGTCTGATGTTAATTAAATTTGTTTCTGGTTTTCAGGGGAAAATGCACTAACTGGGAACTTAGACTTACTCTGTATGTCTTCTGTTAAGAACTTGACCTCTAGCTATATATCCTAAGGGAGACTACTGGAGTAGCAGCTGAGCTTAAGGGCTGTACATATCCTTGGGATTTTTGACAGACCCAACACTGAGCCCTGAAATTGGTAGTGAATTTTCCACACTGTGCTAGGAACATCTTTGGAGAAAAATTATATTGGTTTCAAGAAGAATTAAATGTGGAAAGCACAATTAAAAAATAGTGTTATTATAGCAACCAAAGCAGTTGGCTTTTTTTTTTTCCTGGTTGTTAAAAAAAAGAAAATCTACACTGATGCAATAAAAAATGACACAAGAGAATAAATGTATCAAGTTGTTATGGCAACTGAAATATGTAGGTTGGAATTTATGTATCCAGAACTTCTATGTAAGTAAAATAAACATTATCCTTGCTAATTAAAATAGCATGCAAAGATTATTTAATTTAAAATCATTAGTCATGTTTTCCCTTACAATTAATGACTTACTTTCTTTTTTTTCTGTTTCCAAGTATTTGCATTTGCTTCCAGCTGTGGTCTACTTGTTTTTTCACGGCAAGATTGTGATTTCACTAATATGAGCTAAAGTGTGGAGGGAGTCCACTGAAGCTAATGAATAAAATGTGTGCAGGTGGGGACAACTGGAATCAAACCATGTGCTTTAGCATGCCACTCTTGCTGCAAGTGACCTTTATGCTTGCAGGGCCTCCTGGCAGGTATCATTACCCCATGCTTGAAGGGATCTCCCAGCAACCACAGCTCCCTATCTTTCTTCTCAGTTTGATACAGTGCACATGAAACTCCTTCCAGAGCTTGTTTCTGCATACAGCCTGCCCTCTTCAGCTGTGGATTTTGCTTCCAGGATATTTTATGATAGCAAGTTCTAAATGAGCATTCATTAATTATGTTCAGCCTTTTAATTTTTCTAGTCCTTTTCCTTCAGCCTTCATAAGAATTCAGTAATAGCTTCTGCTTTATTTGAAAGAAATAGATCTTTAATATCCCAAATTACTCTTCATGTTTTATCTTCTTTATGCCCAGCAAAGTGCAGGCTGATAGCTGAAAGGTAAAGGAATGAGGAGAATGATCTGACTCAGATCCTAGTGAGCTGAGGAAAATGCATTTATTTGTTTAATGTTTTAATCTCATTTGTTGTCTTGTTCATAGGTGTCTAAATTTGCCCTATGGAGTTTAAAAACACTGCTACCAGGAATGTTTTGGAAAATACCCCATCAGCAATACATAAGTTAATGGTCTCCATTTCTTGCGGGCAGAATCTGCCTGGCACGGAGCTACAGCTGGGGTGTGTCTTTGCCTGAAAACTGAAACCAGTCTGTCCAGTCTCATTCTTTGAGTGTCATTTTCATGCATCTGAACTGTAAATTATTTATCTCTTCATCCTTGCAGTAGAGTGCATCTTTGTGATTTATTTTTTCCTCATTTTTTCTCTTTGCCACATCAGACCTTGCCAACCACCGCTCTTCAGTGTGCCAGGTCTCAGCAGGGGAGACTGTACTTGGGCAACAGCCCTCTCAAGGCTTGTGTTTGCAGGGTCTCTGGTGGCTGCCCAGTGCCCTGCTCCCTTCCTTTCCTGCTGTACAAATCATCACACATGGCAGAGTGCACCATTGTGTGACCTTAGTGACTCTCTGCTGCCTGGGCAAGGAGATGCGTGAGTGCCTTGATTTCTGTCCCAGCTTGAAAATAAAGCTCTGCATGAGCTTTTCTCTTTTCTGCCCCCTTACGTCTCTCTCCTAAAACCCCCCCTGGAATACTGCATCCAGATCACAGTGTGGAAAAGATGTGGACTGTTGGAGTGAGTCCAGAGGATGGGTACAAAGATGATGATAGGGCTGGAGCATCTCTCCTATGAAGTCAGGCTGAGAGAGCTGAAATTTTCAACCTGGAGAAGAGAGGGCTCCTGGGAGACCTTAGAGCACATTCTAGTACCTAAAAGAAGCTTAGAAGCTTGTAAGATGGGCACAAACCCTTTTTGTGAAGCATGTTGTGGTAGGACAAGGGGTAAATGGTTGAAACAAAGGGAAGGTAGATTTAAATTTATATATAAGAATGTTTTTTTTTTTTTTTACAATGAGGGTGGTGAAAGATTGGAACAGGTTGTTCAGAGAAGTGGTGGATGACCCACCCCTGGAAACATTCAAGATCAGTCTGGATGGGACTCTGAGGAAGCTGATCTAGTGGAAGGTGTCTCTGCCCATGGCAGGGGCATTGGAACAGGTGACCTTTAAAGTTCCCTTCCAACCAAATCATTCTATGATTCTATGACAAGTGACACTGAAGGCAGACTCTGGATCAGCAAAATGAATCCTGTGTGTGTCTTCTGGTCAGTCACCAGGTTTGAGTTTGTGGGACCAACTGACTCCAGCCAGCTTCATCTGAGCTCTCTGTCTGGGAGGAGAAAAAATGATTCATGAGCTAGTGTCTCCTTCCTGCCTGAATTCCCTGCCTGGAAAGTCAGTTGTCTTGCTGTAGATCAGAGTCACAGTGCAGCTAGATAATTGTGTGATATGGATAGTGAGGAAAATCACATCTGAGTGTGGGTTTTGTATTAGTCCCACAAAAGTGACTACTCCAGTAACTGATGGCTTGGATGAGAGCTTTTAGATGGATGGTCAAATTTGTATTGGGAACGAACAAATGTAAAGTTCACCAGTGACATTCTGACATCCAGAAACACACTGAGAGCAAGATTTGCTCTCAGGAGGGTGGAGCAGCATTAAATCAGATCCTGACCTTTCTGAGACACAAGTCCACAGCCAGATAATTGTTCCTGAGCTGTAACACTCTTTAAGGCTGTCATAAAATTTTCTGAAAGGTTGAATCCATATTAGTTAAAGTGAAATCATAAAAATCTCAGGGCAAACTAAATATTATTGCGATATTTATGCTCACTTTCAAATACAATAACTTTAAAAAAAATAAAACACTTGTGATGTGATTTGTACAGTAGAATCGGTACTCAAATGTGTATTTTTCTTTATTCACATTTACTGGTCATATTGGGAAGACTGGTGCAGAAGGGACTGAAGGACATTTTTATAGGGCTTAGCCATGAGACCTCGTAGTGCTCTACAACATCACCCTGACTTAAGACAGCTGCAAAGTCTGAGCTAATGCAGTGTGATGTGGAGCAAACCTTGATGTCATCAAAAAATGAACAAGAAACCCTAACATGGAAATGGAAATAAAATCCTTTCTGGCATCTAAATCATTTGACATGGAACTATGCCTTTCTATAGGGCCTTAGAAATACTGAACTAGAAAAGAAAGCTCTGCTATATTATTTCTGGATTGAAATTTAGGCCCAGCTGAGGCAAATTAAACTGCTTGACTTCTGTGGGATTATATTTCTGATTTTAGCTTCTAGCATGGTCTTCTCTGGTATTGTCTGAGTTTCAGTGATATTGATGAAAGTCATATCCTGTCAAAAAATTGGTTGAATGACATTTCTTCCTGTAATAAGGAATATAAGAGGCATAGAAATAGGGCTAGCAAAGCACATCTTATGGTCTCTAGGATTATTTCTCTGCATGGCATTGCAGGAAAAACTCATCAAGCCATCAGTGATGCTTTGTCTCCCACTGTCTGTCCAAGACGGAAACCTTTTTTTTTTTTCATTTTTTTTTCTTTGTGGTCCAGTGATGCTGACAGCATGTTTAGGAGAGATACAACTCTGCAGAGGTATGGCAGAAAGGTGCAGAGCTTGGAGGACAGATCACAGGCACAGAAGGCATTCGTGCTGTTGGCTGGCACATTGTAAAGGATGAACTTGACTTGAGTCCAGTTCTGGTTCACACACAGCTTGAGCAGAGCGTGAGCAGGTTGGCTGTACCTGGCACAGAGGTGTGCTCTCTTCTTTGCTAGTGGCAGTGTCCTGCTGAGCATCTCAGTTCAGCTCAGGTTGCTTCCTACTCCAGCATAGCTGCTGAATGAATTAATTTACATCAATGTCCTGTGAAATGGATAATTCCAGCATATATTATGTTGAAATGTAGCTTTTTAGATGTTCTTATGATTTTCAAATATGCTTGCTCTAGAAAAGTTAATTAAATACAAGCAGTA
Source organism: Leptocoma aspasia (assembly GCA_013399835.1). NCBI lineage: Eukaryota > Metazoa > Chordata > Aves > Passeriformes > Nectariniidae > Leptocoma > Leptocoma aspasia. The sequence goes on from VXAX01000826.1 coordinate 2,632,016, forward strand.
TCTCTCAGCACTATATGTTTCTGGGAACATTTTGTTACCGGGATGATAGATTTCCTGACAGATATCAGCATCCAAAAGTTAACAAATCGCTGGGGTTTTTTATTCCTTTCCTCACCTCATGCAAATCACTTGGGGCAAGCAGGCATTTGTTGACAGACTTCATGAGCCTGGAGCAGAGCTACCAACTGGTGATCTAAAGTGCCCAAAGACATCTCAGGCAGCCTCTGTTTTGAATTTCTCCTGCTGAAAGCATGGAGGAGAGTGTTCCTCGAGCCAGTGGCTGTAGGGGAAGGTGCATTAGCTCTCTGAACTCTAAGGCAGCTGCACACTTATTTGGGCTCATGGACTGTACTTCCTCACACTTCCACCCACCCTCCTGGGCCCTTTATAAAGCTGATCAGCCTTTTCTAGCCACATGTGCCCTAGGAAATATTCCATGTGTGTAAATAAATTCAAAGTCCTGGAAACAATATCCTGGACCGTGGAAGAGCAGAATAAAGTTTGCACGTAGGTTTCCTGGTTTTTTTTAGGATATTTTTTATATTCTCAATGTTGGGCTTCACCCCAAGAAATAAACATGTGGTAACCATTTGGGATGGTTATAAGTTCCTTCTACTGATATGTCCGGTATAAATTCTGGAAATTCTATAAATTCTTACACTAGACTGGGGAATTCATCCATCATTATTACATGGCTTGGCTGCTGTAGGAGGACCTCCCATAGAAACTCATGGAAACCTCATATGCCATAATTGCCTGTGAGGGCAGATGCTCCTTCTGTCTGGTTGCTGGTTCAGACATGAACTGGAACCTGCTGCCTGCTGAAAGTGGAACTGGTGACTAGACTTTCAAAACTCATATCTATGTACTTTGGCAGAAAGTAATCAGCCAGACTTTTGTTGTCAGTTGATTGTGTCAATTGTGCATGTCCTAAAAAGCTACCTGCAAGATGTGTTATAAGCACAGAAAAACTTCATTGAGCACTGTTAAAATTAGACAAAATTAGCAAGATAGGTAATAGGGTTACTATTTTATTAAGAAATATTTAAATAGTGTGACTTTGCACAATGAAAGAGACGTGCTGAAGAGATTATGGTCTAAATAGTATCTGTTAATTATAGTCAAAATAGATTAGTGTTAATTATGCACAAAATTAGAAGATTGCTTTAGGTGTGATCTGCAAAGCTCCTGGTTACTAACCATGTGAGTAAAGTTACCAAGTGAAGTTTTGATCTGCCCTTGCAACATTTGCTTGTGAAATGTCTTCTGTTTCTCTGACCAATTTGAAGAGAATAAAATCATGCTTTCTTCTGTAAAGAGGAAGACAGGGTTGTTCCAACTACCACCCCTCTAGATGCAGGGGTGTGATAAAAAGTCTATAGTTTTGGCAGTAATTGTAGTTCAAGCTTGAAGTCATTATTTCCAGGACCTCCTGCAAGGATGTGTGAGCATGGTGCACGTTGTCCACTGCATTTGTGGTGTGTCATGGTGGGGCTGCCAGTTCTGCATCTCCTGGAAACGGTTCAGGAATAATGAGGTGTTGCTGAAACACTTCCTTTGCATGAGCAGGCAGCTTTTGGCTATAAAGTATACAAATAATTTTAAGCAGGATAGATTTTTTGTTGGCCTCCAAATGGAGGTTTGTATGTAATCAAGAATAGGAAAAGACTCAAATCCAAGATTGTTAGTTTTTAATAAATCTGTCACAATGCACAGCAATTATTCTTTCTGTCTCTTGGATTATACAGTCCCATATATTTCATAACACAGAATTAAATATCTCCTAGTGTTCAGATGGATTTCTAACATGTGCTTTGTTTAGGTTGGGAAACCATATATTATTTCGCTAATGACTATTGAACCATAATACACTGGAAACAGAGAGATGTTCCAGATTTATTACAATTACTCTTGCTTGAGCTTTTTGAACTCCCCTAATGTCCTTGATTTTCTGCTTTTTACAATGAATTTGTGACCCATTTCCCTAAGGAAAACAATGGAAACATTTCATAGCATCTTATGACATTGTTCTATGTTCTTTCAAAATATTGGAGCCAACAAATGGTGAAAAATTTGAGAAAAAACATGTAAAATGTAAACAAAGTAAGTTTCTTATCCTGTTTTTCAGCTGCACTCATTTGATAAGTGTTACCATAGAAGTTTTTGCTGAAGCATGTCAAACCATTTAGAGAAGTTGCAGGAGCTGAGCTCCTTTAGGATCAGGATCCTTTAGGTCTTGATGATTAGAGCAAATAAATAATGAATTGATTTGAAGAGTTTATATTTTTGCCTGTAAATAATAACAATGAAAAACACTTATGTCAGATATTCAGAGAAAGCAAAGAAGATGAAATGAAAATTTTATGCATGCTTTTTAGCTCCTTGCAAAACCAATTTTCTCGTCCTGAAAGAAACATTTAGGGAGTTGTTTGGATTTGCTGTAGGCTCTGAGGCAAGACCTGGGTTCGGTTTCCTGCTGTCCTTGAAAATTTTGGCCTTGTTGTCTTTCTATCCCTTACTCCCTTCCAGATTACAAATGGGAAATATTCAACACCCTTTGGTGACTTAGAAACCAGCCAAGGGAATGAGTGGTTCTCCATGTGAGGGAAGCTGTAACCTCAGAGAGGACTTGGGGAGTCCTGTGTACTTAGCCCCATGTAAAGCTGAGCTGCTGGGCCTGATCCAACCATTAAACACAGCCTTTACTGGAGAACAAGACTCATCCATTGGTTCCAGTGAAGCTAAAAGCACATGTCTAAGTAGTTGGCTGGACTGGGGCCAGCACTCAGTCTTTTGCTGGACAGAGCCCTAAATAAACAACCTAGGATCAGAGGAGAGAACATTTGCACCTGCGAGTGTGATTTGGCTGTTTCTGTGGCACTGGCTTGTTGTTTTCTAAGTTGTGCTGGCAAAGGCTGCTCTACTTAAAATGCTAACAATTTCTTGCCTGTTGTGTTAAAATTGACTGCACTCCTGCAGGATGCCTGCGCAGGCTGAAAGAGGATGGGTCTAAATCACTCAGGGTGCTTGCGATGCTGGGCACCCACAGACACAAGACGCTGAACTCTGTTTGAATCCTCCCTGCTTTCCTGTTTGTGCTTTGGCAGAGTGCTCAGAAATTTTTTGAGATCCAAATTAGAGGCAGTCATCACGTTTCATTCAAAGGCTGACTCTTCAAGCACATTATTGCAGGGCAGAGCATTGTAAACAGAGATGTCATTTGTAATATTTACTGTCTTGATGTAAAATCTACAGTAATATATTAGATTTCCAGCAAGAAAATTGAAAAAACAAATATAGCCATTTACTATGTCTTCTGCCAAAGATATTATTTGAAGAAATGCTGTGTGTTTTATGAGGGTTTTGTGTAAGCAACCTAAGATTGAAACCTGTGTAAATGAAGGAAAAGTAACAAAAAAATGCATTTGAATTGAAAAGATTTACACGTATGGTTACTAGTCAAGCATGAAACCTTATAAAAAATATTTCACTTAGGAGAATGTCATGAATTAGAAATAAGAAAACAAATCAGATAATTTGTTTGTTGCTGTAAGGAGATATAGTATAAATTCCTGCAGCTACTCCAGATGAGAACCCCCTCACGGTCAGCAGGTCTTTTCGCCAGGGCACTGATTTCCTTCCTTATCTTTATGTTCTGTTGCTGAGAGCTTCAGAGCACCTTGAATGCCTTCTGAAGTAACACAGAGGTTATAATAAGCATCATCTTGCAGATTTAGCCTATTAAGACTTTCACAAACTTCCATGAGAGTGCCTGTGGGATTAAACACAGAAAGTTTTGCATGAAAAAACATTGAGGTGAAAATCTTCTGTATAACCCACCTGATACTTATCTGAATTCAGGCTACCCTTTTGTGTGTGCATGCTAATCTTTATGTTTAAATGTAATTGAATTAAAGCACACATCTCAACTACATTATGGTTTTTTTCCACCCTGCTCTTTAGCCTGCAGCTTCCAATGGATCAGAAGGATCTGGCCAACGTGGTGAACACAACAAGGAGAGCCCAACTTTTGAAAACTATGTGGTAGACATGAAGACAAAGGTATTGTTCACTCTTTTTTTGTGATGGAGGATGAAATCCTTGTTTAATGAAGTTTTGCTTGAGGTGAAGTGTGTAGGACATACTGAATTTGAGCTTCTGGATTTTTTTTTTATTTCTGCTTAATGGCTGCATGTCCATCATCTCATTTGAATGTGGCCTATGGCTGCAGTTTATTGTGGTATATTGCTAGCCCTGAGTATTTCATGCTGACATAGGCAGGATTTTATTTTTATTTTTATGTACAAGTCTTGTTTATATTGGTGGTGGTTCTACAGATTTGCTGATCTCAAGGTGGTTTCATTTCAGTCTATTTTTGAAATCCAAGTTGTTGTGCAGTTAGTAGGATTTATTCCAGGTGTTTTCAGTCTCTTAGTGTGTGTTGTAGTTTCTTTTTGGTCTGGAGTCAATATGGAAGAATTTGAATGTCAGAAAGGCGATGATTTTTGTATGGGCAGCCTAATGATACCTGTCGTAAAACTCTGCTGAATAGCATTGCTTCATGGCTGTGGTAAGGGGCTGCATTGCACTTCCCTGTCCTGCTGCATGGGACAGTGAAGTCATAAGTGTTTCATTATAGTATCTCCATTATTTTCATAGATCCACAACTTGGATGGAACAATTCCCTTGGGCTTAGATATTATTATGTAGACTTTTAGCCTTGGCGTCATTGTGTATTTTTCCTTTTTGAAGTGAAAGAAACTTATTAAGTTTTCTTTTAAAGTAAACAAGCTGGAAACATGATGAAAAGAAAAGAGACATTAACTGAGCTGTTGTGCTTTTCATGGTGCTTTGTAGACTTAAGCAAAAGTTGTTTCCAGCAGTAGAAACTTGCGGATTATTCCTCTTGTCTAAAGCTTTTCCATGGGCTTTATTTCCATTTCTAGATCAATTTCTCTCTTCATTAAATTTTAAAAACCTAAAGATCTAATTTTCTAACATGATTTTCTGAGTTTCTTGTGTTGTTGTGTTCCCAATTTCCCAATCAGAAAAACTTTTGTACCATATGGTTGAGTGGTGGTACTTGATAGTTGAAATACAAGAACATATATACTCATTGAAATTTGTCTTTATATTTATGGAAGATCTTATCTCTCCAAAGCAAGGAATTATCAAAAGTTTGATATACACCCTAAATACATTGTCTTCATGAGGATGCTGTGAAAATAATGTGATGTAGTTGATCTCGTCTCCATTTCAAAACGTGATTTCTGTTACCAATGGCCAGCTGAACAATGCACTGTCCTCCTACTTAGAGTCACTGCAAACCCCAGACTGAATGTTTCTCCATCAGCAATTCTGTGTACTACATTTTCATGCTGTTCATGTACAAAGCGTACCTGAGAGGAAATGCCGAAAATTGGCAACTCCATTGCCAAGCTCTAAGACATTCAGAGCTGTGAGGGGTGTTTTGTTCAGCTCTCAGTACCATGGGATAGTAGATAGCAGATGTTTTGTTTTTGATTCCAGGAACTTGTGGTTTAGCCTGTCAGTTCACTTGAAAGCGTCATTTTGTCTGATTTCTTTTTCAAGTGAGTGTGCTTGAGTGTTAGTGGCTGCTATGACAGTGACACCTAGCTATGTAAGGGTGGCTACATGTTCGAACATATGTGCCAGAGCTTTTCAGTTGCTAATGATCAACTGGTTGTTAGATTTACTTCCCCAGGCAGAATGCTCAAGAATCAAAATGAACTCTTCATTCACCATTGATCTTGAGAATTGAGAATCACTTCTGGACGTACCACCCTTGAGTACCGTGTGATTCTGTTGCAGAGCGTCCCAGCCTGCATAAAGCCAGCAGAGCATTTGTAACTGAAGCACTTCTGTTTCGTTCAGAGTAAGGGATTTGTGTGAAACAAGAAAACAATTATGGATTTGTATAGGAAATAATAGAAAAAACATTAGGCATAAGTTTTAAACGAACAACGGTTGCAGGGCTTTTGAAAGGCTAGCTTGTCCAAGGACCTTCAGAGCTGTAGGATGGGTCAAGGACCTCTGCCCCATACTCTGTGATGATGAAAGTGCATGTCCTACAATCCTACAGGTCATATTGTGTTCCCAGCTTGCCTTCTCATAGGATCCCAAACTGGTGAGCATGTGGCAATGAGACTGCTGGAGAGGTTGCACTGTCTCAGAAGTAGCTTTTTTGATTTTTCTTCCGGGGCAGTTGCTTGGCTAACTACTAGCTGTAGTACATCCCTACAGCTCCGATGTACTGCATAAAGGGGTGTAAGGTGGGAATGTACTTGGGGTAAGAAAAGAGGGAATCCCCTCCACAACTATGAAGCAGAAACTTTTTTTCTGTGGCTGTTTGAGCCCAAGGCCACTGTGGCCACCTGGGTGCACAGACCTTGTGGTGAAGGAGTGGAGCTGCCTGTCCACTTTTCCCTTCTTCCTGTGACCATTTTACTATGTAACTTCAGGGCTTTGAGGGGCAAGGTCTGCTTCCCTACAAAAAAGAGAACTGTCTATTTCTTCTCATTGGAAAAGCTACCAGCTGGAGAAATTGGTCAGGACTTCAACATTGATTGTGCTAAATAGCACTGAAATTTGCCATGCACTGGTGAAGGGAATGATTCGTGTTACAGCTTCTGTCTGAGACTCTCCTGGGCCTCAGGCCAGTTGCAGAGCTGCTGCTCTTAGGGCTGCTGCAGTTAGGAGGGGAAGAATTGATAATTTGGTGATCTTTACATTAACACCAGGACTCCTGGGCTTCTGATTCAGCCTGGGAACTACATTAAAATTCTGAGTGACTAAGGTATACAGAACGTGCTTTCTGAAATTTGAATTAACTTCTGTTTCTGGATGAAGAAGGATTTATTCTGACATTTCATCTGTAATACAGCTTTTAACTACATATCCAGGATCTACAAGATTAGTCGTTTCTCTCTTTTTCTTATTTTTTTTTTAGTGTACCACAAAGCAGCCTTATAAAGAAGCTGTCTCATGAGATTTTCCCTTGTAGCATATACTTACTCAGATGAGTTGAATCCTGGTGTTAACCTACTAAGTAACCAGTTGGGATCCACAGGAACTGGGTTCAAGTGGTGTAAGTGAGCTCTGGCTGTAAAGATAATTTGCCAACTACATCAATTGCCCTCTTGGCAGATGTAATCAGTAAAGTATTTATTTGTAGCTTGTTTGGATGCAATATAGAACCTGGAAAGATGATAGAGAATATAATATGGGAATGTAATACCATCACATACTATCGTGTACTCCATAGTACACAATTTAAGATACATTAGGACTAAATCTTTCTCTGTAAGAGCATGCGTGTGTTCACATGTTCTCTGTGTAGGTGCATAGAGCTCTAAATAGTCACTGGCTAAATTTTTCGAGATGCTGACATTGCTAATGCAATGTTAAGAGTCTGGTTAGATGCCTCCTCTCTTTGTGTCTACTCCAAGACTTGGAGACATAGTGCTCTTGTTTTTCATAATCTCTACTCTTTGAATAAAAGAAAATGAATCAGTTATGCTTTTTAAATTGTTTTAGCAATCTATTTTTCTTTACAATTTTTGCTTTATAATATTTGTGTTTCAAAATAATTTAAGAAGTGTTTAAGAAGGTGCATAATGGAAGATTAAAAAACTCAGAATGTTTTCTAATGATTTTAGCTTTTACAGAAGCTTGCTTTTACAAATATTGAATGCAGCGGGATGTTGCAGGCTCTTGTTCTAAATATAGTGGCCTAATTAAACCCTCTGATTTGGTTATCCAAGTGGAAGTACCTGGATACAATGAAGACTTTAATGCCAGAAAGGAGCATTAAATTGTCCAGTGTAGACTGCATTAAAAGACCATCCCATTTCACCCACTCACCTCATATTGTTGGTTTTTGTATGACTTAAAAACAGATACCTTGGTAAAATTAGAGGAGAAGGAAGCAGTCAACTGGGCAGATGGTTTTAACATGGTGATCCACAGAACCACTGGTGTCACAGTGGGAAATAGTTGTTATTCTTCCTATATTAAGGCTTCCCAAGAGTCAGAGCTCATCACAGAGATTATTTTTTACCATCTAAGTTGACTATGAGCAACTATAAACCATGTCTTTTCACCCCAGATGGCTGTTCGTCAATTTTTTTTAGTTTTTGGGTCAAACCTTTCCGTAGTAGATTGCAGTCAGGATCATATGTACGTGTAATAAAAAGGCTGAAAGAACAGAGAAAAAAACAGAACTAAGCAGTGATATGACCTCCAGAAATTAGAGCTGAAGGAAGTGTTGCTAATGAAGGGTAAAGCAGTGCAAGGATTTGAAAATCTTATTCTTGGGGAGAAAAAATTAATGGAAAAAGTATCTAGTTGGAGAAACAAAATTAAGCAGCTCAGCCTCTTTTTGGGGTTTGGGATGGGTTGTTAATGGAAATGCAGGACTGTATCTTTGAAGAAACACTGGAGACCCATTGACAGTCATCTGTTGCCAATCATTGTGTGTTAGAAGCTATGACAGGGAGCCCTGGCAACCAAAATAAAGCCTGTGGAAGTTTGAAGCTGGGGTCTCCATCCCCGAAAGCATGGCTTCCTTCTGTCTTCGGCTACGGGAGATTATGGGGGTAAAAAGTAGGTGGCAGTGTTTTAGGGAGCAAACTGCTCAATTATGTTTTAAGCTTGAGGAGCAAGCTTATGTGCAAATCCTGCCCTGTTAAATGCTCATTGTCATATTTAATGGAAGGAGGTGGCAGTCAAAAATTGGAGGAGTGCAGGAGGAAGCTTTTTGGTACACTGAGGGAGCTGGGTGAGTCACGTTCGTGTAAGCATCCCCAAAGGGTTGAAACCCTCTGTTTTTCAAATAAACTTTAAATAGGATCATGAATTCACTGGGATCATCTCACAAGAGTAGAGTTGCAAGTAGAAGCATTTACAGATCATGCACTTAGACACCACTTTCAAAATACATTTCCATATGCCAGTTTCAAGTCTGAGAGGAAATTTTACAGCCAAGTCATTAGGTAATTATATGTGTGCAATAGTTCACACCTTACTAGATCAGCTTGAATCTATAAATTAGAAAAGAACAAACTACTGGGTGCTTTACACCCAAGTGTTAAAATATCTGCTGATTTTAGAGTTGACTGAATTCACTTTTACCCAATAATGCTTAGAGCACAAGGGTGGCTTACATTACACCATATTAATGGGTTAATTTCCTCTTAAGGAGATATTTAATTTAGTCTTACTTCAAGAATGTTTGGAAGTCCCCTGTTTCATGTAATCTATAGTTTAATAAACTTCTCTGACTGTTTGGCTACTGGACGAAACCTCAGTAGGGAGAAAACCTGCAGGTTCTAGCACAGCCTGTAAATGCAAATCAAGTTTGTTTTGTGCACGTGTTTGCTCAGAGTGAGTTAAAGCCTAAGACACAGTTCTAAGTGCTCTGGAGACTTTCTCTTTAAGATGTTGTATCCACCAGGACTTTCATAGTTGGGGGAGGGTTGATTGCTCTCTGACCACATATCTGATTCAGTATGGATTTTGTAACTTTGGTAGCAGTGACCTCATTTTGGCAAAATAATATGTGTCATTTGCTGAGCGTCTCACTGCTCCAACAATCACAGGAATATTAGGGTTATAACCTGACTAATTTATGGAAGAGAGATGACTCTTAAATAATCTTTTATTTTCTTGGAAAGGCTTATTTTATTAAAAACATATTTTAGCTCTGAGTGAGAATGAGAGATCCTCAGCAAAGCACCCAGGAGAGATTTTGCTGTCCAGTGTGTTGAAAAGGTGAATTGTAATGTATGGGTGTCTAGACATTTCCTCTTGTTGCTGTCAACAGTCCAGTTGGCTGTATTTTTTTTTTTCCAGTGAATAGGAGCATTGATTTTCCTCTCTCTTTGGCCTGAGCTTTCATTTCACATATCTTTCCCCTTCTGAGTCTCTTTCTCTCTCCCTCCCTCTTTCTTCTCTCTCTCTCTCTTCCTCTATCTGGAAGAGAGGGAAGCCCGTAAGAGCTGACAGCAAGCTTTCTAACTCAGAATGATTCATGTAAAGCACCTGAAAGGCAAGCTCTGCACCAGCATCACTGCAAGAAAGGTAGGGCGGTGGGGGCTTAAACAGTCTGTAAAACTCCAAGCAAAACATAGAGAAAGTGAGATAAATAGATTAAGTCTGTGAATCTGTCAGTGATGCAAGAAAAGTTTGGGAGAGAATGTAAGGAGTGTTCAAGCTCTGTTGTTAAAGGTGCTGTCTTTTAATTACAAGTTTGATGTATTTTTCACAGGTGGGGAAAAAAAAAAGGTTCCCCTACAAAGCTTTGAATAATGTGTATAATGTAGGGTTTTTTCCCACGGGTGGTAAACTATAATTATATCACTGTTGTGCTTGACAGATCCATGTGCATGTGTAAATATGCAAATCCTGGTTCTTTCCCCTGACTGATTATTTTCTGCTATAGCTAAAGTTCGCTTTATCCAGCTGTTATTTATATTCACTTCCCAAATCCGAATCTGACCCAGTAATTCTAAGCAATTGTAGCTGTGACGCACGAGTTCTCACACACACCTTCATGTTTCAATCATGCACTTCCAGCAACGTGTGTTTGTAGGAATCATGCTCTTAATAAAACCCCTTACACCCCAAAGCAGTTGTTTTGGCAGAGAAGTGACAGTGCTGTGATAGATGGGCCCGATAGTTGTGTGTTTTGTGCTTGCTCTGAGTTAGTAGGGAAGAGGAGGGAGAGAGCGAGTGAAAGGGGGGAGGAAAAAAAAGACAGGGAAGGAGAGAGCGGGAGGGAGAGAGATTGAGAGAGAGAGAGAGAGAGAGAGCGAGAGAGAGGCTGAGAGAGAGAGAGAGAGACTTGGCAAGGGAAATCTTATGGGTATACTGAAACAGCAGATCAGAATTGTGAAACCAGAGCTAGGGCTGAAATGTGATGCTTTTGCTCTTTTGTGCTTGTTGTGGTTCTCATCTTCCCATTTAGAGGGCTGCATACCATTCAACAGCATATTTTGATCTCAGATTGAACAATGCAGCAATCAAGCCTGATAAGCCACCTGGAAGTTTTGCTTGAGACGATTTCTAGTGGGTTTACTGATCCCTGTGAGCATCATGACTGCCTTTAGCATTGTGGAGGAGGACTCGAGTTTCTTATGAGGGCCCCACTTGGAAAAGCCGGCTGTGCAGATTCAAGCCTCCGGTTCTGTTCATGCTATTCAAAAGCCTTTCCTCACCCTTGCTGATTTATTTTTATGATTTACATACACTCCTGTGGAGATTTACAGAATGGATTGTCTGTGCATTGTCACGACCAAGGTAGGACTGGAAACATTGCTGTTCTCTGTACATATTTCTCTGCTATTTTTCTGTTCCTGTAATTAAATAGATTGAGCATGTACTGTGTCAGGTTGCAAGATAAAGTGATGAATAAGCTTTGCTTCCACAAGCATTTTGTTCTCTTTATCTGTAGATTATGCAGTTTGTTTCTATATGACTTCCTAAATGATATGTTTTTACTTATTTTTTACTAGCAAAACGAAAAGGATTTCGTATTTTATCTTAGCCTATGCTTGTGTCTATTAATAACTCTAGCAACTAGAGCACTTTCAGAATACATGGTATACTGCACATATTTTCTCAGCTTATCAGTTTATTCTGTAAACTGAAGAATAATAAAGAAAGGGGCATTATATGGGTCCTAGGATTTTAAGGAGGCCAATCAGATGTAGTTTAGATAGTCATGGTGTTTCTGATTGGAGAGATGCAAGTTTCTTGTGGCTTATTGTGGCTTTTTTTTGGGAAAAAATATAGATTACTTTGCCTCTCTAGGCCTGAAAAATAAAAATGCCTAGGTCCCAATTCAGCACTCTTATACTGATTTTAGATCTAGCTGGACTGTTTGGAAACAGTCCTTCTAAATAATTTCTTCCAAACACGAATACAGACAGTTTCTTTTCCACAACAGCGGCATCAGGCTAAGGACCGGGGTTAGGGACACTTCCCAACCTGAAGATCTGGTGTAAGGATAAGCTGAATGATTCCTTGAGACATCCTCAAACTTATCAAACTAACTTAATATTAAATGGCAGGGTGATGACAAGGGAATTCCCTTTCTGTTGCTCCAGGGCAGGCAGTTCAGCGCGTGTTTGCAGCCACTTTTGCACGTGGTGGTGGTGGGGTTTGTAAGGAGCAGTTAGCAGGGGATGTCCAGCTTTGGGGTTCAGCACAGTGCTCCCTGTTCTGCCTTACTTTTGATAGATTTCATCATTTCCACAGGACTTGTAAAATGCCTGCGGTGGCCAGAACACCTGAAGGCTGCACAAATGAGAAGGCAAAGCAGGGGTTAGCACTGCTGTCACCACTGCTGTCATTTTTTGCGTCACAGCTATGCAGAATGGGGACACCCATCTGTAACATGGAGAAGGGCAGAAAGATATACCCTGGGCACCCATGGGCAGCAGAGAGGGGTGGTGGGTGGCCACTGCAGAGAGCAGGGAGCGCAGAGGAGCCATGGAAACAGATGCCAGCTGTCATTCCCATCTTACTGGTGGAGAAACCCATATGGGAAGAGAACAAGAGGTGAATGAGGCCACAGAAGGAGGATAAATTGGAGGAGGCTGTGGCCTCATTCACTTCCTGTTCTTTCCAGGTCCTCCTGGCTCCCACAAGCTGTGCTGAATCTGAGACTATGTCCTCAATCAGCCCTGGAGCAGAGCAGGGGCACCTGTGAGTACCTGTTGATGCAATACCATTGAAAAGCGCTCAGCAGTGGAGGTGCAGCACTGCTGAGCAAAGCTGAGATGCAGGATCATGCTAAACATCCAGTTTTAACACGCCCAAGTGTTGCTTTCCAGTTCAAAAGGTTGAAGAGCCGTGATTAGCCCTACTTCTGGGTGTCTTGTTATACAGCGGGGACCTGCAATTGTATCCATGCTTGGCCTAGAGAGTTTGGGATGGAGGCGTGTAGAAATTGGATTTGGGACAGGGGAATAAATCAAGTTTTAAGATGGTATAATTGGAAAAGAACATGTCCTAGTACCTTTTTTTTTTTATGTGTCAAGAGACATCACTTACTTATTTTATGAATTGGTGCTGAAAGTTTTCCACTGATTATTTTCCCAGGGCCTTCTGGGAAATAACAAACATGGATTCGGTGCCAGCTCACTACTGCTCCTGCCTTGAGCAGGGCTCCCAACTCCATCTACACATGTTTTTCCTTTCAGCTTTTCTGTCTCTTGAATCCAATGCTGAGTGTCTAAAATGATCTGAAAGTCAAGTATGTGAGTGAGCCTCAAATATTCAACTCCAGATACTCAGTCTTTGCTGCCAACGTTGGTGCTGTAATGAGATACAATGTGAATTGTGCATGGCTTTCTATTTGCAGGCATGTGGGAACAAAATAATATCATATGTAATTGAGCTGCATAATTGCAAAAGTCTAGTTTCAGAACACTTTCGTATTGCAACAGCTTGAAACCAAAGCAGTTACAGTGATTTGCTCATCTTACTTTGTGCCATATTTAAATAGCTGGACTAATGTTGTATTGGTCCATAATCTGACTTTACTGGCTTTATTTTCATTGGAGTAACTCTCCTTCCTTTAATGCACCGATTTTTTTTTATCTGTTTATGCCAATTTTCAGCAGTATAATAAGAGCAGACCTTTTTCAGAAAAAAATGTTATGTTTTAAAAAATCATTTTGATAAGCATGAATTCTACAGAGTAACAGTGTGGTCATCTTTTAACCTCAGATCTGTTAATTGTCTGTATTTGAATAGCCATTTGTCTGATTTATGCAGATAATCGCCATTCTTTGTCTTGAAAAAGTGGATCTTTATGTCAGAGGGAGTAAATACATCAGGTTTATTCTTTAGATCTTAAGTAATAAAAAGGGAGTAAAAGACAAATACTTTTTAAACTGCGAAAAATGAACACTGTTCAAAGAGTTGACATTTTTAACATTTTGTCATTAAATTTAGTCTGGAGTTTTTTGTGTTTTCACATTATAGAAAATGACATAAATGTTCTGGTGGAGTGAAAGTGCCCTTGTAGGTTATGTTCAATGGATCTACAGATCTTCTTTTGAGCTCTGTGTGGTAAAAGATGGCATCTAATAAAATTAATTTCTGATATACCTTGCCAAATCTTAAATCCAACTGATGTTTTTTTAGCCAAAGTGTAAAGTATGTTTAAGATAGATTTAAGATATTAATTTGTACAAATTCTTCCACTTCTTTTTATTTCCTTCATTTTTCCATGCATTTCTGAACACAGGACTGCAGAAATGCTGAATCAGTCAAAGACAGCATGGTTGTCCTGGATTTATTTTAATTGATCATGTTCCCAGCATAGCATCTTTCCTTTACTGTCACATAAAGCACGTTAATTGGTGGCATTATTTTATCATTAGAAAGAATTCAGTATAAATTAAAGCTTAGGTTGAGCCTCCATCCCACTGGGAGCACCAGGAGTTTTTGAAAGGGAAGAACATTCCCACTGTGCCTCCCAACAGACAAAGGCAACATGCTGTCCTCTCCTGTAGGTACCAGCTCTCCTTCCATCCTTCTGCCTTTTACAGACTCATGAATACAACAACAGGAGCTGCCACTAGTGAAAAAGAACAGAAATAGCTCTATGTTCCTCCCTGTAACAGGGGCTGCTTCCTCTGAACCCCCAGTTCTTGGTATTAGGTGGCGTAGGAAAGATGATTAGCTTTCACTGGGAAAAAACCCCAAAAGCTTTCTGCCATTAGTTGCTAGAAAGGAGAGCTAAGAGGTGGCAACTGTGTGGGCTTAAAACTCAGAAGGCTGATGGCAGGGCTAGTAAAGACCTTCTCTCAGGAGAGAGATTTTGCAACTTCCTGGGCAATCTAGACAAGTGGTTTAGTATCCTTAACATCAGTAACTATCAGTGTTGGTTGCCACTTCTTTGGGAGTTGTAGTGTGAGGTTTGCTTAAGATCTCAGATTTTAACACCTGAGTGCTTCTGTGTTTTGAGAAGATATACAAAAAGAAGAGACACCACTTAAATAATCCAAATTTATTCAAGAATATTAAACCACTTTGTTCTCCGTTTGTGCCTGACTCCTAAGTTCTCAGCACTGATCACTGGCAGCAGTAGGATTCCTGTGTCCCAGAACTGTCTTTCAGTTTGTAAAACAGAGAATTTGCCTTCAGAACCAGGGAGAACACTCAGCTTGAACTTGGTTTTTTAGCTACAAAAATAAATTCCTGCCATCAAAATAATGAAAATTCTGCAACATTTACTTCCTTTTAGAGATTCTTGTTGTTAGTTTCCAATTAAGTAGAGATTTACACCAGATTACTCACTAGACAGGTCTTACATTTAATTTGATTGTCACTGACCCCTGTAGAGCAATTAATTGAAAATGTGATTGTTCACATGGCTGGAAAAATTGGTGGTTTTTTTTTTTTCTTTTTTGCATTAATAAAAGGCTCGGTTCATTCCACTTCTTCCACAAAGAAGTTTGGCACTTTGTTTTTATTTTTGTAGCTTTTTTACAAATTCTGTATTAGTCTAATTTGAAAAATTAACAATCTCCTTTCACGGCTGCCCATCCAGCACCTTTTCTAAGAATTTAATTCACACATTTAAAACAATGAAATAAAGACAGAGGGAAACCCCCCTATTATGTATTGGTGCTGGCAAGAAAAGCAGTAAGCTTATTTATGTTGTTAATCCATCCTAAAGTTGCATGTGTACAATTTTGAATGACAAGGTTGCCAGGAGCCAGCAACATCTGTCTATCCTATTTTCTTCTGCTCATCCAGCCACATATATGGAACAGGGGACACCACTGTGTGCACTTTAAGCAAAATTCGGAACAGATGTGTGATCAGAACTCACAATAATGCATGATGGTCATGGAAAATAAGAAGTTACAGTGGTCAGTGACAGGACAAACATCTGGCTTATACCCTGGGTGTGCTATGGCTTTTCTGTAGGTCTCTCCCCCTCCACACACTCATCACCCCACTTTGTAGCATGAAGTTAAGAGTAAAGCAGAGGAGAGCTATAAAATTTGTCTGGCTAGTTCACTTTGAAACTACATTATGTATATCATTATAAATTTCTGTTGATAGTATGCTGTATTAGGGAAATGTAGGACCAGGTCTTGTATCCCAGTAAGATACTGTGGATTTTCTAAGTGAGAAGGAAAACACCATTCAACATTGAGCCTACAAAACTGGCTCCTAAAACCAACTCAGTTGATCTGGAGGGTGCTTTTAGAACATGGCTGAAGAATGGATAAATGTGCAGATGGCACCACTGGGGTGACCTCACTGTTCCAGCCTCTCTGATTTAGAGTGGCAGCAGAAGCAGTTCTAAGATGCTCTGAGCAGGGCAGAATGGTCCATGAGGTCAGGTCATCTGCTGGAGGTGAGGAGCAAGTCCACATATTGTGTGCCAGCTGCTGGTCCCACTTTGCAGATGAATCCACTAGAAAGTTCAGTTGAATTATTGATTATTTGATCCTGATGCTAATGCAAATAGCTAGTAGTTAGAATATTTATTTATGCTAGAGGTGACTTTGTCATAGGCCTGTTGTCCCATCCCTTCTCCCCTGTTTGATTATGTTAATCTGAAAAAACTCAATATAGAGATTTAAAAATGCATATACTTAGAGAATGAGTTCAGTTTGTTTTGTGGGACTTCCTGCAAGATAAGCTGTAAGTGTCTGAGAGGCTGTAGATCAGTCCCAAAACTAGGAAATTTTAAAGCTCGATATAGATACTGAGGTTAACCAGTGCTTCAGGTGTTACAGACTAGTATAATCGTACCAAAACTAACAGAGCTGTAGAGAGCTATACTGCATGAGGATTTGATTTAAATTTAGCTGGATATGAAACAAACAAAAAACCCCCACATTTTTGTGCCTGCATATTGTTAATAGATCTGGGCAACATTTGTTGTTTTTTCTTTCCAAGACTCCAGGCTTTGAATTGTTGCAGTTTGGAGTCATAAACTGGGTAGCTAAGTTTTTTTTGTGCTGAATTTCCTGGCTATAACAAACTGAAAACAAAGGAAACATAATGACTTCCCCCCCAGAGATTCACATTTAGCAAAAATCAGAATCTTTTTCTATAGTCATTATTAGGTGGTGATGAGCACTTCAAACTGTGGTGTTTTCCTGCCAGACCCTAAAAGTGTAATAGTGCTGAATCCATAAAATTTACATGTAATTTAGTAAAGTCTGTTCTAAAGTGGTACTTGAGGACAGCTTTGATGACTATGGGTTGGCTGCTGGCTAAACTACACAGGCTTAGAAGAGTAGGAAGATCCTTTTCATTGATTACCATTTATCTTAACTGGAGAACATACTCAGGGATGTTTGACAGATGGGGAGTGTATCTGAGTATTTATTTCAAATCTTTATTTACCAGTGTTAAATTTTGGAACAACTATTGTGAGCCTCTAGCGTTTGGATTTCAGACATAATGAATGTAAACTGATGAGACACATGTTGTGTTTTCTAGAAAAATTAAATCTTTTAAGGGGGGGAATTTCAAGAAAATTACGCAGAACAAACCAATGTGCACTGCATATGTAATGTGTGGTAATTATATCTTGTCAAAAGCTCAACTTTTTCCTCCTTTATTCTTTAGAAATGCGATAATAGTCCCTTTTCCCTTGTAGTTAATTATAAATTTCAGGAAGAATTAAGTCTGTTAAATTTCTTCTTTCCTTCTTCCCCCTCCCCTGGTCTCTATGGCAGCAGCAGGAATGGAAGGGAATTACTTTGATCTCCGTTTCTGGGTGACACTTCGTTTCTTCTGAGCACTGACCTTGTTTAGTGCAACTGAGATTTTCAATAGATTTCATTAGATTATAATTTGGTGGTTTTAGAGAGATGTCTTTATTGAGACTGGTTATGAGCTATGAAAGGAGAAGGGTGATTTTTTTTTTCCATAAATCTATGAAGAGCTCTATAAACTGAGAGCAGAAAATGTTCAATTAACAACTCAGGCAGATATGGCTGGGGCTCAATACTGCACAGCAGTGGAAAGCTGCAGAGGTGAGGCAAGGTGGAAAAAGACACTGAGCAAGAAAAAGGAAACAAGAGAGCTTGATGCTGCCTAATAATAGTGCTGCTTAATGATAGCAGAACTATACACCCTTAACAGGTCCCTCTTCTGATATTTGGAGGACCTGGGTGAAGGTGGGAAGTGCCAAGGTGAGCTGCATTTTTATGCATTTCACATAGCTGGAAAAGCAGAAAAGATCTGTTTCGTGGCTCTTATTCTCTACATAAACATGTATTTCTTTTCTGTGTTAATCTGTTTGATACTGCTGTGCAAATTTTTTCTGTGTCCATTCACCTGATGCAAGACTTGTGGAAAATGAGAAGATATGTGCAGTCAAGGAGAACGGAATGGTTATTTATGAGTGAATCATTAGGCCAGGGGTATGGCCTGGTATCTTATTATATTTTGCTCAGTCTGAGACCTCTAGTTGAGATCTACAATTTTCTTTTCTCCAGAGCATCAGAGAAGATAATTTAGAAGGATGTGTAGGAGTAGCTGAGAATGTTCCACTGGGATTTACTTCAGCCAATGCTTTTGTTACTAGAGACCTCACTCAAGGACTTGTATACAATTTCTTGTATTTGTATTCCTGGCCATTTCAGTGGATACAAATGGAGTATAACCTGTGACTTCTTTTGACTTTCATCAGCAATATCTTCTCTGAGAAAGAATATTAAATCAGATCTTAGAGAGTGATGCTGTTCAATGAGCCCTGAAACATTATATTTCTAAATATCCTCTCTGGATTTTGTTCCATCTTCCTACAGAGCTAAGATCTGCCTCTGGATGTGTCTCCAAACAGAATCATGTTAATATTTGGCTATCCAAATTTGGTATTGATATTGATATTTTATGTATATAAAACTCTCTCCCTGCCTTTGCGAAAGTGGCACTAAGATATACCTACTTGCTCCTGAAGTCACTCAACGCAAAAGAGGAGTTCTCCCTTGAAATCTTAGCCAGAACTTGCTGAGGTGCAGTTGCATTTGTGTCACCTGAAACCTCTCTTGTGTTGTGCTACAAAGCTCTCACCTTCCAGTTCAATATTCAACGTGCAGTTATTTCCCTCTGCAGTATTGCTGTGGGCACTGATGTGCTACCACTCTGCATTGTGTTAATGCATTTCCACATACATTATACTGGTGTTCCTAAATAGTGCTGGTAGCAGTCAGTTATTTTAACACCTGACTGAGAAAAGCATGTAAGAAAGTAGCTTGCTTAAGGGTTGCTTGCTAGGAAGGCAGGTGTTGTGCATGGACTGTGAAGGGCTTGCAGCCTTGTTTTTTGGTTCCTGAGATTGGTGCCTTTCTGTCTGCTGGTTACCCATGGGGTCTGCATTTCTGGAGGTTTGATAAACCTATAGGTTTGGGAATTACATGTGTCAGGGCCTCCAGAGAGGAAACTGCACTGTCTCTAGCTGAGTGTGGGGGTAGCATCTCTATCTGACTTTGCCCATCACTTCATTGCTTCCTGACTGTATCATTGCTATGCAATTTATCAAGTGTTTGAAGTGTCAACTCAGAAAAAAAAGCTGTGAATAATGCTGAATACAACAAGAATGAAATTATTCTTTTGTGTCCAAGGTCTCTTTATACAAAAATTACACAAACTAAAGATCTTATTGTGTATTTTGAAGGCTTTGATTTCAGTAAGCTGTGATAAAGTCTCTGCCTGGATGGCTGTGTCTGTCACTGTGTTGGAGATGTCTCAAGGGTGAAACTTAGTGGAGGAGGCTGAGTATCCTCAAAGCAAGGGAGCAAAGCAAGACTCTGGAAATCACTCATTCATGAGCTATAGAGAAACAGCCCCTCTCTTTCCATAAAAGATGGAGAACACTTGTATTGGAACATATTCTCCCAAACAGCAGGGCAAGGTATATTTGCATACCACTATTAGCAAACGTGAGAAACAAACTAGAGGTGCTTCTGTGCTCCCTTGAAGGCTGCCTGAAGAAAGAAAATTTTAAACTGTGGATTTTCATCACTTTTGAGATTTTTACCTTTTTAGTGTAGTGGTGGGCCAAGGTCTGTAGTGTTTTTGCTTACCAAACTCCTAAGCTGAGGAAAATATTAGCAGTAATAATCAAATTGAATAAATTCCTTCTACAGCCTGTAAATGTTTGCCAGTGTATTTATTCCTATGTTTGTATTGCCTATGCCTGCAGAATACTTTATGTAGTGTTGACTTGTTGGCTATTTTTTTTAAATTGGCCTCTCTGGATGTGACATGTTGGAGCTTCTGGCTGTTAAAAAAACCCTGAGCATTTAGGAAAAAAAGTGTTACCAGCAGCTGATATACAACCTTATATCTAAGACTTATTTCAACTACATGAGGGTCTAAGATATGAAAGGTGTCAAAAACACCTTTCATTTACACAAAATGAAAAGAAGTGATCATTTAAATAAGAATAAGCTGTAATTTTCAAAAGGAATCCAACTCCAAATCCCCAAGAATCTGTAGAAGAAAAGTGTTCAGTCCTTGCCCTTGAACTACATCCATTTCTCAGACAGTACCAGTGCAATGTCATGTTAGCAGCACAGTAATTCAAATATCCAGCTGTGAAAGGCCAAACACTGCAGGTCACCCTACGTCCCAGAGGAACAACCAGCACAGCTCTTGCCCTGAAAAATTGGGAACTCTGTAGAACTGCTGCCTCTGAGCAATTCCTAGTTACTGCTGTCTCTTTGACCTTTGAATATGCACAAGTGCCAGGGGATTCTAGGCCTTGGGACAATTTAGGTATGAATCTCAAAGACAAGAGTACTTGAAGAGAATAAGTTCCTCCTGCTATGAGATTTGGAGCTTTTATTTTGTAAAAGTATCCTCTTAAAATGTGAGAAGTCTTTTTGAGGAGTCTCCTGACAAAGTTGTACATAGTTTCCCCTGTAAGATTAGGCTTTTCAATCAGAAAAATGTTTTCAGTCCAAAGCACATTATTAATTTCCATGCCTTTAACTTGCCTTGGAATAAAGAATGGAAGTGTACAATTGTTAAAGTAAAAAATAATTACTAGTGTTTCATGCCATCTTTTTAATCAGAATTAATTTATAGTTTTATTATTTTGATAGGATTACACTGTTTGCTGTTGCATTCATCCCTTTCTTACAGAAGGTAACACACACCTGCAGGATTCTGGTGCCATGATAGCAGTGACTTTTTCAAATCCTTTTAAACAGGACTTTCTAAACTTTCATCTAAAAATACGAATCTAAATATCTAAATAAAATAGCTAAATCTAAATAAAATAAGAATCTAAAATGATTCTTTCTTGCTAGCTGTTTTTCTGAATATTTCTTGAAGTTGTCTAATTGAAAATGTTAAAGATAACCAATATTAAGTTTTGGAATATACAAAGTTTAATCTGATATCCACATTTTTTTCTTTTTCCTTTTTTTTTTATTTGTAAAAGTAGTACTGCACTGCTTTACAAATGTTGACTTTTCAGAGATAAAGAACAAAGCACTAGTAGTTCTTAAATTAGACTCAAAACTGAAAACTGTGTGAAATCTAATAATTTGTGTTTGCAGAAGTTTCTCTCCTTTACTCTCAGCATGGGGGAAAGAAAGGTGTAATGTAGTTGCTTTTTATATAACAGGCTTAAATGAAAATAAAAAGAAGAAAGCTTTTTTTTCCATACTACTTCCAGCTTCAGGAAAATACCTGGTTACAAGAGTCCTCCAATTCAGGGAGCTAAATAATAGTTTGACTCTTATGTGAAATGCTGAGAGTAATGGTGGCAGACACCAGAATTTATTCTGAGCTTTTCTTCAGGGTCTCTGGCCCAATCTGCTGTGCAATTCATTCTGATGGGCTCCAAACCTTGGCTGGAATGTAATTGAATCACAGCAAATGCAAGGAAAATTACAGGAAGATCAGCCTGAAGGCCTGATCGTTGCATCTTGCACTGCCATGTAGAACGTTTAGACTTTAAATTAACCCCTCACTCTTTTTGTTCTGCAAAGTTTCAGGGAACTGCAGGAGTCTTGGGTACTTGCTCATGTTCTCCAGGGGCCAATCTGGGGAGCAAGCAGAGCATTCTGCTCAGAAAAGAAACATGCCCTAAAAATTTGGGGCATACTTACCCTTCCTAGAAAATAGCCCTGATGGGTGTTTCAGGCTGCATCTATCACTGGTTCAAAGAGGACATCATAGAAAAAATGCAGCCTGTCATGAAATGGGGGAAAAAAGCCAATCTCTACCTGCTGATTAATGCTCCGCTGTTCTCTGAATGCTCCACTGTGGAGGGAAGGCAGATGGCACACGCTTGGGGTTGAGAGTGGATGTATTTCCATCCACATAACTGAGAACTTCAATGCAAAATTAACAGACAACTCTTGAGGCCTTTTTGGTCCTGCAAACTGCAGGTTATTCTTCCTACATGACAGTGGAAAATGACTTTGTGAGGTGTGATGACTACGAGCAAACTCCTAGATGCTCCCTATGGAATCGAGTCCGTTGCACCTAGCGATTGCAGCACGTACTGTGTTGTGTATAATGCCCTTTTCACTTATTTGCAGCAGAGCCATGGCAGATGCCCATCTCACAAATGCTCAGTCGAAACACCTGCCTGGATACCCATTCAGCACTCTACCGTAAGTTTGAGCCTTTTAATACAAAGATTTGAGGGACTGAATGGTAAGTCTCTGTGCTTGGAGCAGCCCTGGGCGGGTATAAAGTTTCCAGAATAAATGCATTTGAGAAAGAACCGTAATGAGTCCTAAGTCTAGACCAAGCTCCTTGGGAAGTCTAAACTGTTGATGTGTTGGGTAGTGACTTAGAAGTGCTTCTCCAGAAGTTCAGACTCTTCAGGAATTTAATGCAATTGACTTGGAGCAGTGGGGATCACTGACAAGCATGGTATAGGGTGATGATGGAGGTTAGGGAATGTGGAGTTACTGTTGATTTCTGTAACTGGGCCCCAGCTGAGTGTGGTGACTGGGAGCCATCCAGATCCAGGTGGTGGTGTAGGGAAGGGGAGATGCATCTTTCCTTTTCCACATTCTCATGGAAGAAGGACTGATGATTCCAAGTGCTTTACAGACTCTTAACTGGGGAAATTTGCCCAGCATAGGTAACAACAGCTTTTGGGATGATGACTAATGAGTGAAACTTGGTATGCTGAGTTTATAGGAAATTTCTGCTGTAAATGCTTTCCTCCTCCTGCAAATTAGATGACTTCTGTGAGATTTGCTTTTAACTATCAAAGACAGAGTAATATTTGAGAAGGAAAAAACCCAACTGCGGTCAAGTTGACACTGCTTTGATTTATATCTTGTCTGAGCATGCATTGTAGATAGAGCCAAATCTTTGGGTGCTGGAAGTTAGAGGGCTGACTAATAGAGCTATGATGATTTATTGCACCTAAGGATTTGGCGAGATTTCATTGACATTTCTGTTGGCTCTGGACCACAGCATGATGTTGGTCCACAGCTATCAACTTGTCACCTTTTATGAGTAGATGAATGAGAAACAAATTCAAGTTGTCACTCTCCCTCAGTCTCTCACTAATATTGCAAGTGATTGTAAGCTCTGGGGTTTTGATTGTCTTTATATTATGTTAAAATTGTTTATGTTATTGTTTATCTGTATGATGACACACACTTAAAAATATTGATTGAGCAGCTGAGCTACGGAGTTTTTTACCAGGTGAGGATCTAGGCCAGTATCTTATTAGTAGCTCATTCTAATTATTAGTTTCCATTCTTAAAGACTTTGGACTGACTTTGTGGTGTGTTTTATGTTATTTTGTGTTTATGTTGAGAGTTGCAGCATGAACGCAAGTGTGGTAGTGTGATGTTTTGAGAACTGGAACCATGCTGGACATTTGTAGCAAGTCAAGAGGAGTTGCACTCAATGCAACACCATGGCCTGACTTTTTAGTGGCTTTAAATGCCTTGGACAATTTTTAGGATACCTATTTCTTAAACCATAAAAAATAAAAGTGTTTATTTTGAGTATTCTTTGCTTGTCTCTTGTTAGATAGCCATGCATGCAAAGCTATTATAGCATCACAAAAAATGGTAAGCTGAGGATTGAACTTCGTTGTCTTGCTAAGCATGAGAAATTGTCTAAGATCAGAATAAATTCAAGTGTTATTATTTTTAAACTGTTAGAGTGGAAACTGGTTCTGGAACCAATACTAGTTAATATCTTAATCAACAACATAGACAGTGGGATTGAGTGTACCTCCAGCAAATTTGCAGGTAACACCAAGTTGAATGGTGCAGTTGTTATGCTGGAGGGAGGATGCCATCCAGAGGGACTGTCACAGGCTGGAGACATGTGCCAATGTGAACCTCATTAAGTTTAACAAGGCCAAGTGCAAGGTGCTGCTCCTGAGTCAAGATAATCACCAGTGTCAGCAGATACTGTGAGATGTGAGAGAAATGAACTGAGAGCAGAGCCTTGAGGAGAAGGAATTGGGGGTACTGGTGGATAAGAAACTGGACATGAACTGGCAATGTGCACTCCCAGCCCAGAAAGCCAGTTGTATCCTGGGCTTCATCCAAAGCAGCGTGGCCAGCAGGGTGAGGGAGGGGATTCTGCCCCTCAGCTCTGCTGTGATGAGACTCCACCTGGAGTGCTGCATCCAGCTCTGGGATCCCAGCATAAGAAGGATGTGGACCTGTTCGAGCAGGTCTGGAGGAGACCAAGGAAATGGTCAGAAGGTGGGGGCACCTCTTCAGCAAAGACAGGGTCTGTTCACTCTGGAGAAAAGAGGGCTCCAGGGAGCCCTTATCGTGCCCTTTCCCCAATTAAAGGAGGCTTATAAGGAAGATGGGGACAAACTTTTTAATAGGATCTTTAATGACAGGATGAGGGGTCATGTTTTTAAGCTGAAAGAGGGTAGAGTTAGATTGAACATAAAAAAGGAATTCTTTACTATGGGGTTGGTGAGATACTAAAACAGGTTGCCCAGAGAAGCTGTGGATGCCTCATCCCTGGAAGTGCTCAAGATTAGGCTGGGTGAGACTTTGGGCAATTTGTTCTAGTGCAAAGCATTCCTGCCCGTGGGTGGGACTAGATGGTCTTTTAAGGTCTTTTCTAACCTAGACAATTCTGAGTCTATTAAAAAAAAAAACCCCAACTTTCTATTATTTCTTTATATTTCAACCCTTCACTTGGTTGCTATTTTTTTTATTCTAGAGTACAGCGTGTGGTCCTTGAGGTAATTGCCTACTTGAAGCTTGTTATTATCTATATTTTTTCTTGATTATAGAAGCTGAATGGAGTGAAGGCAAATAAGTTCTAATTCCCAAGTACCTTTTCCTTCTTTTTTATCAAACAATATTCTACACAGCCAAACAGACAAACTGTCTGTCTTATCTGTATCACATATTTACAGGCACATTTTACTATACTTGAGTAGACTTATTTTCCTGGGAGACTAATGCAGACAGTTGGAGAAAATTAAATCAGGCAGAAATTAACTTCTAATTGGTCGATATTTTTCCCTAGCTTTTTTCAACAGGGTTTTTAACTGACTTGCCTTTATCACAGAAAAATATCAGTGAAACATCAGCATTTTGATAGAAAGCTGATTAATGAAAGGAAAACTTCTAATGACACATCAAAGCATATTGCCTCCTATAAAAGTCTTGTAGGGAAAAAAAAAAAGCAGACATCTGGCCAGTTGTGACAACTCCATTAGATGACAACAGCATGTGTTTGGATGGCTCTCAACAGTGGTAGAGGGAACAGTGTTGAACAACGAAGGAAAAACAAACTGCTAGGAAAGGTATCCTCTTTCATCAATTGTGCTGTCTGTGTCACGGAGGATGGCATGTGTCTGGGCTCTCCTTTTTCAGCATTTTTTGTAAAAAGGCACTGTGTCCTCTCTTGGGAGTGCCTTTTGCATCTAATTGAAGAACCAGGAGATCTGTCAGAATTGCTGTTATGTAACAGTCTGAATTTTGCCATCCCTAATTTACCATCCTGTTTGAATTTGTTGATGATTCTTGCAGTTAAGATTCTCAATTCTGTTTGGCAACTCACCATCTGCAAAAGAGGCCGTAAGTGCATA
Organism: Leptocoma aspasia; assembly: GCA_013399835.1. Taxonomy (NCBI): domain Eukaryota; kingdom Metazoa; phylum Chordata; class Aves; order Passeriformes; family Nectariniidae; genus Leptocoma; species Leptocoma aspasia. Next base: position 2,658,090 of record VXAX01000826.1, read on the forward strand.
CTGACTTTCTGTGCCATCACAATGCCCTTAATTAGATTCATTTTGAGTCCGAGAGTTTTAATCAAGGGAATTACCTAAGGGTGGCTTTGTCTACACTTGCACTTTTAGTCGTGTCTTCCAAAGGATTGTAGTGTTTGATTATAAAATACTCTAAAAGGAGTTCACTGTACTGCTATCATACTACACCTCCCTATAGCTGCAGCTTCTCGCTAGCTAGATCCATTATGTAAAGATAATGAAGTGTCAGAAGCTGCACCTGTGTTGCAAAAACACTCAGGGTTGTCTTTCCTTCTAGCCCACTTGACAGCTTTTCTTGAGCTTGGCATTCAGCACAAGCATTCACCTTAGATCACCCTGCAGCATTAACAGGATCCCTCTGCTTTTCCCTGCTGCATCCTCAGCAGAGCTCTTTGGCCCTCTGTTCCAGCCCACAGAAAAAATCCCTTTTGGGCATCATCTGCCATGGAGAAGCAGCAGGAAGGAGCAGTAAAAGGGGTGTGGGCACAAAAGATAAAGGATCTGGCACATGCCTTAAGCAGAGCCTCATCAGCATCAGCTGCCCCTTCAATGTGAAGAGGGGGACAGTGACTTTAAGGGAAGGTGAACCCTTCCCTTAAAGAAGGGAAGGAAGGTCCTTGCAGGGTAAATGCAGCAGCTCTACCTGCTGCTATAGCTCATGGACTGCAGATTTTCATAGGTGCTACATTGTGCAGAAATCTAGTGAAGGTTTTGGGTGCCAGGCTGCTCTGCAGCTGAGCTCTGCAGCTGAACTTTCTGCCCCTTGATTTCCCTATATCCATAGCACAAGAAGAACGAGTATCACTCCTCTTTGAACCTACATGTGTTCTTGTTTTATTTACATGGGCTAGATCTGTATGCAGAGGATATAGTTACTCATGTTTTTTTCTTTTCCCAGTTTATTTGGAACACTGGAGGAACAGGAATGCACTAATGCCCTGCACAATTCTGAATTTAGCCTATCTGATTGGAGAGTTAACCCATAAACATTCCTGGTTTAAACAAATCAAGCTTTTGTATTGAGATTCACTTCACAGAAGTTGTTTTAAAGAAATTCGTACTTTTGGAAGATGACTTGGGAGATACAAGTTAGTTTTGGTGGTTGTGCTCTATGTAAGGAATGTTCTGACATGATATGGAGCCAAGCAGAAACATATTGAAACATGCACATTCTGATTTGGTCTAGGGCTATAAACCTGGAAGAATTGTTTCTGAAAGCAGTCTTGCTTTTGTTAAACACAAAACAAATAGAAGTCTCTGTTTGGCAAGAGTCAGGTCTCTCCTGGGACTAGCGTTGTGCCTCCTAAAGATGTCCCATCCTCTCCTGTGTAGGTGTGCTCTATAAAATAAACAGATTGCTCTGCACTCCAAGAAATGGATTTTGCAGGGTCTCTCTAAGCTTTAAGTCTTTTTCTATCAAACCCCTGTTGGCTAATAAATTTCACTCACAATCCAGGTGGTGGTGAATGTTTTTTGTGGCTAAAGTGAAATATTAGAGAACAGAGCTATTAATACAGTGCTTCTTCTGTCTTCCACCTCAGTGCTTATGGCAATGGAAAATTCTGAATGCTAAAACCCAGCTTTAATTTTAAAGGAGGTATTAAAGTAATGCCATGCATATTTCTTTCTGCTAGTCTCTATATTTCTGCAGATCTTCTTCATTCCTAAGTTTCCTGTATCCCTCCTTGCCCAGTGCTCAATGAAGTTTATTGTCCACTTCTTTAACAGGCATGGTTAAAAATATCTGTCTGTACCCTGCAATGCTGAGTCTGTCACCAACTACCAGCTATGAAGATGCTTTTTAAAATAGCCACTTAAATCCCCCTTCCCCTTGGATAGCTCTCTGATGCTTCCTTCTTGTTTTCACCACCTCTCCTTACCCTTCCCCCGGGAAAAACATGCTGTTCCTATTGTTGTTGGCAGTAGCTGGAGGTGCTGAAGATTCTCTCCTGTAATCTGATTTACAGATTCAGTGGGGAAAATTCCAGCTAGACTAAGGTACTGTTTGATTAGCAGCAAACCACAGCACATCCCAACAGGGCAGCAAATGCTTCATGCTTGGGTAGATAGAGGCATAGGCTAGCAGAGTGTCTGTTAAACAGAAGGGATTAGGCTTAGGGACAAATTTTGAGAGAGATAAGGCAAACGAAGCCATTTATGCCACTATTTTATCAAATAGAAGGGAAGAAGGGGGATAGAAGACTTCTTAAAATGGCAATAGCCATTTGATAAAGAAATATATATACCTAATTTATAACATATATCCCATTCATATATCATATATCCCTTCATGCCATTGCAGTTCCCAGTGAAACTAGGGAAAGGTTTCAAAACTGCAAAACAAACTCAGAAACCCCGAAGACAAGTTGACAGTATATTTAAAATTTTTTATGATAAACATTAAGCTGCTCAAAACCATTATCTGCAGACTGACCCACAGAGCTGCTTGACATCATCATCAGGAAATATTTTGCGTGAGTTATTTACAATGAGTAATCTCATTAAGCACACATTATGTATAGGATATTTGCTGTCTTTATTGCTTTCTTGGTTTTATGGAAAGCACCAGGATGTTTCTGCAGCAGTTCCAGTCACAGAAGTGTAGCAGTGCATAATTTCAAACAAAATATTTTTAACTTGGTTATAGAAATTTTGTTTAAGCTGAAACCTAGTATTGATCTTTATGAGAGCAATTACTTAAAGGTACTTTTATGGGAAAGCAAATATAGGTTTAACTACTTAAAATCATTGCAGCTCATGAGGTTTAAGAGCAAAAAAAAATTAAACAACACTTAATTTTCTTCTGGACACTATTTTAAAATTCTGTTTTAAGTGCTCATTTAGCCAGGCAACATTTTGACAGTGCTACTGAAGTTTAAAACCAATGTGCACATCCAATTTCTGCAGTATTTATTATTTATTATTCCCAGAGGGAAAGCACTGTTTGAGTACAGTTTTTGTGATAGGCTATACTTAGTTTGGGGGTTGTATACCAGGCATATTGCTACTCAAAAGCCACACTCTCCTGACATGAGAAATTCCATGCTAAGGTCAAACACAAGTGAGTCAAACGTTCTGGGTTTATGCCCATATACACAAAACCCAAGTTAGCTCCACTCTTTATTTACAACCTACAATAACCAGAAAATATGGCTATTATGACTGCTTAGATGTGTTTCTAGTCCCCAGTAAAGTCAGAAAATTAGTTTTCCTTATTTTTCTCTTATATGTGCTGCAGTGTAAAATGAAGCAGTGATCTAATTTTTTTTTTTTTTTTTTGGAAACTGAAGAAGGTGACCGTATAATTTAAAAGCCGTAGGTGTATGTAGCCAACTGGTGAAGGGGAGCTCAACTGGAAGAGTGGGACTCTCTCTTAGAGCTCAGTAACTCCTGTCATGGTATCTAACTATACGTTAGCAAGCAGCCTCGCTTTGCCTCATGCTGTAGTAAAAATCTATAGAAAAAACTTGTGGGGGAAGCAGTTGTGGCAGAAAAAAGATAGAAACTGTGCCTTGCTCAGCAGTATTTGACGGTGCTGCTGACAGTGAAATTCATCTGTCCAGATTTATGTCATTGGAGAGCTATAAACACTTTTGAGGGACAGTTCACCTTTACACTGGTATGAATAGATTGAGTTATGGAAGACTGTGTTTCTCTTGAGTAATGATACAGGAGACCTGGGCTGCCAGCTCTGACACAGTGTCTGAACTGAAGGGATACCCCATGGTTTTCTCAGTGTCACCCAAGTCTGTGGCAAAGTGTCGATGTACAACAGACACACAGGTACAAGACTTTCCTTCTAGGTACTCCTAAAATATTTCATTATGGTTATCCTTTTGGAACTGTAGAATCATTAAGCTTGGAAAAGACCTCTAAGATTATGGAGTCCAACAGTTAACCCAGCACTGCTCACCACTAAACCAAGTCACCAAGTGCCACATCTGCGTGCCTTTTGAACAGCTCCAAAAGAGGTGATTCCACCACTTCCTTGGGCAGCTTGTTTCAATGACTGACCATCTTTTCAGTGAATAAATTTTTCCTGCTATCCAGACTAAACCTTCCCAGGTGCAGCTTGTGTCCATTCCCTCTCATTCTGTCACTTGTTGCTTGGGGAAAGAGATTGACCTCTGCCTATCTACAACCTCCTTTCAGGTAGTTGAAGAGAACAAGAAGGTCCCAGGTCAGCTTCTTTTTCTACAAACTAAACACCCCTGACTTCCTCAGCTGTTCCTCATAACTTGTGCTCCAGACCCTTCCCCAGCTCCATTTCCCTTCTCTGGACACGCTCCAGCCCCTCAATGTCTTTCTTGCAGTGAGGGGCCCAGAACTGAACACAGGATTTGAGGTGTGACCTCACCAGTGCCCAGTACAGGGGGACAATCACTGCCCTGGTCCTGCTGGCCACACCATTGCTGATGCAGGCCAGGATGTCGTTGGCCTTCTTGGCCACCTGGGCACATGTTCAGCTGCTGTTGACCAGCACCCCCAGGGCCTTTTCTGGTGGGCAGGATTCTGGCTGTTCTGCCCCCAGCCTTTAGCACTGCCTGAGGTCATTGTGACCCAAGTGCAGGACCCAGCGCTGATCCTTGTGGGTACAATTGGCCTCAGCCCATCAATCCAGCATGTCTGGATCCCTCTGCAGAGCCTTAGATAGGTAGAGCTGCTACTGACTTCCAGGCAAAATGCAAATGAAAACAGGATTGAATCTGGGCACAGTCCAAGCTGTGTAGAGGTATTACAACATCTCGCAGAATCTGGTATTATACCTAACGCCTTTTTCCTTTATACCTTGAAAAAAAAATCTGTTTAACATAATAGACCATATGTTTTAGTGGCATTTTCACTGGTACTTTTAGATTGCAAGTCCTATTTTTCATTCAGTACATACATACTGTATAATGTCATTTGCACTTAAAGGGCTCTGGGAACTTAAAAGTCTCTCTTTATCACATAAATGGCTATAAACAGCCATATTAGCAAATGTGTTCTGCAAAGATTTATTCCTGGAAAGTTCTGAATGTTTCCTGTGAAGTGCTTGAGGGTCCTCCCTTTGACCCTGTTGGTATCATTCATATGCCACTCTAAATAAGCATGGGAATCCTGCCTTGGGACTGGGACAGCTTATATATCAGGGAGGTGTTGCACAGGCATTTCATAAGAAATGAATATAAGAAGCTTCTTTGAATGCTGATAGAAATTACTCTTCCCTGCAGAGTTCTTATTTCTCTGCTGGTTGAAACTTTTTTTTTCAGTCGTGAACAAATGCAAATTAGGATTTGTTTGCTTTTTTTGTTTGCTCTGTGCTCTCTAAGGAAGCAGGGAATACAAATTTCCTGTAAAACATATAATTGATAAGCTGTTACATGTCACAGGAAGACTCTGAATTATAGGTCTAAATGTACTCTGTTTCCAGGGGTTTGAAAACCAGAGCTTCAATTATCTGTGCAAACAGACCTGAATTCTATCATCCCTTCCTGGGATTTGAGCCTTGCCAAAACCCGAAGGTGCTCAGGCCTGTTTGTTGATGACTCTTGGAGCTTCAGTATCCATCTCTCTGGGTGGACATCTGCCTTTTTTGCATCAATACTCACCATCTTATGTGAAGTCACAGGGATAAATATTTGCTTGAATTGTTTAGCATTAATTACGGATTCAGACACATCCTGTCAGTCATTCTAACAGTACCTACTTATGTAATCCACAGTAGGGCATCTCTCCTACCTTGGATGCTTCATTGGATTTCGTCAGTGTCGGAGCATCTCAGCGTGTTAATTTGTTTTCACAAGATCCTTGTGAAGAAGTTGAGTAAAGCTGTTATCTCCACTTTAAAAACAAGGGTGAGAAGCAGAGAAGTGGAGGATATGACTGCATTGTGTAAGGATACACCAGCATATCAGCTCTGGAATGAGTGCTGCACTGAGGGTAATTAACCCAATTAACCCATAATAAAGCTAATAGTCCATGCATGATATCACATCTTTGTGCTTTTCTGTGCCATACAACTGGTCAGCTCTTGAAACAACCTTGGGACTTTGTAACAAAGCTGTGAATGACGGAACAGAATATTACTCCTCTGTGGAAAGGGAAAGGGACATTTAAAAAAAAATATTCACCATCACAGGTATAATTTCAGAGGGGGGTTTTGCTACATCAGTTTGGTGGCTGGGCCAGCCCTTTGCTGGGTTATTTTGTGAGCTGGGCTCTAGCTGAGGAGCAAGGGAAATGTGACAGTGTGCAGGAGCTGTCAGATCCGCAAGCTGCTCCAATGTCACTGTCTTTGCTCAGAGCTGAGTTTCAGGGCAGCTTCATTTAGAGGCTACACATTCTCTATTCCTCTGAATTGTTTATAATGTATGGTGGAAGTTTCTAAAATAGGATGCTGTGGAATTAAAGAAAAAGCAAAACCACAGGAAAGTTGAAGCTTTTCCTCCCACAAGTATATACTATGTATATGTATTTTTATACATAGATTTCAGTATCTCCTTTTTCATGCCTCTGGTGTCAGCTCCTGAGATTACCTCAGTTGTACTTATCTCTGCTGCATAAATAACTCTCTGTCCCTGTCTCCAGTTAATCTAAACCTGCAAGTATTCACTCCTGTTCTTTTTTGCTGTGCCACCTGCCTCTCAGTCTGAGTGCTGTGTTACTCCCTTCTCTGCCACCAGTCTCAGATTTCCTGAGAGAAGCCTAGGTCTTAAAATATTTTGGGAGTGGAAGGATGGGTAAAGGAGTGCTCTTCCATGTTTTGGTGCTCTGTTTTCACCCACAGAATAGCTCTCACATTTTCTTCTTCCCTGCCATGTCCTTATTTCTAAGGTACTTAGGGATATTCCTATTTGGATAAACATTTACTATTTTTAAACTGCTTATCCTTGCAGAATAGGTAATCAGAAAAAGCCAGTCATGAGTGAAGAACTGTGATTTTTAACACTGGATAGCCACCTAAAAATATTTAAATGTCTTGACAGTAGCAGAATGGCAATACTGGGTTAAAGGATGGAGGATAAACCTCAGGGGAGTCATCTGCTGTTACAGGGAACACAATCATGTAAAACCTCACTTGAGAATTTGAAAATTATTCACTGTCAGACACTCTAACTTCTGCTGTCATCCTATGCTCATCTCTGCTACTGGATGAATGTGTAAGATAAAGCACAGACCACGCTATTAAAAGACTGGTCTCAGTAAAAAAGCCAGGTGAGTAACTCTGCCTGGATTTGCCCTGCTGCTGTAAAACAGAACTGAGTGTGCTGATCTGTTGCTGCTCTGCACAGTGGAGCCTCTGGTTGTAAGCTCAGCCCGGGTCTGCCTGCTAAAAAGCAAATTTGGTCACATTTGGCATCAGCAGACTCAGTCACTTTAAATGGTTCCTGAAACTTGAAACTGGCTACAGAAGAGAGAACAAAAGTCCCAAAGGACCTCTGTACTTCTGCAGATGGTAGAAGTCCATGGTTGATGCTTAGAGATAAGGTGTGGCAAGAGTACAGAGTAATATTTCCCTTGGAATATCTTTCCTGCTTACAGCAATCAAGAGTTTAATGGCTTCTTGACTTTGAGGTTAAAGATGAGCATTACTTCTGGTAGACCAAAACTCCTTAAAATAAGAATTGGATGAGTGGAACAGAACTCTGCTATCATATACGTAAATCTAAATTCGCACCAGTGGAACAGGGCAGGGTTTGGTTTCTCCCTCTCTCCCTTGAAAGTAAAAGCGATTAAATCTCAGAAGTTTGGATGCTCTCCTGTACTTTTTTTAAATAAAGAACTGGTTTGATAATAAAATCTTGGCATTTACTTTATCAGTTCTTAAGTATAGTAAAGAGGGTTTTACTTATCAGGTAATGCTTTTCAGTTTTCTAGTGTAGTATATATTCTACTTTAATAATATCTGCTCAGCTATGCATTTTCTCCCCCTCACGATATGTGCATGAAGGGTGCCTTTAGAGATTTAAGGGGGAGATTTGAATAATGATTTTTTTCAGCTGTCCTTCATTAAATTGCCACTAACTCTCTGCAACATAACTTCTATGGAAACTCAGCATCCGCTAAAATAAAAAATGTCTTTGAGCAGATCTTTCCATTTTTCTCATTTATTTTCTATTGCTTTTTGAGTAGTATTTGTTCTATAGTGGCTGATACAAAATTTGGAAGCTCTTGTAAAGTTATTCACAGTACTTATTTTCCATTTAATGGTAGTTCTTTGGATAAGACCTTCTTTTGTTTCAGCAAAATCAGTGACAAAATTGATTTTGAAATGAAAGTAAAAAGGTGCCCTCAGTTTATCACCTCTGAAAATGAAAAAATTTGAATTCATAGCATTCACAGTAGTAGTTTACCATATTGCATGTTTATTGGGTTTTTAGATATGCTTAACTGCTGTTAAGCAGTAAAATCCATGAAAATGGAGATTATTGAATGGTCTATTTACTAAACCAATCTTGACGTCTTTATTCATACATGTCTGATTATGTTACCACTTCCAAATGGTATTTGGATGTGGGGTTTCAGTGCTATTTTTTGGTTTTACTTTGTTTAGTAGTGATAATCTACAGAAGCAGGACGGCTTTGTTGGGAGTGGGAGTTGTTTTGTGTTCTGGTTCACAGGTAATTAACAGAATTGTCAGTTAATTTCTAAGTACCTGTTGCTGGTGAATTTACATAAAATGCAGAGCATCATTGTTGGTCTGAGGCAAAGTGGGATTGGGAAAAAGCATCCAGGAATTATTCCAGAGGAGCTTCTGAGTTCTAGCTTGCTTCTAACAGACCCTAGTAAGAATAACCCTAACTGTCCCTTGGTTTACACCATGCTAGATAGACAAATACTTGCTGCTTTCCCTGAGATTTCAAATTTCTTTGAGTTCTATTTGTGCGTACAGTATAGCAGAACTGTGGTATGATTTCAAAATCCATATGTAATTTTCCAGGGTCAGCATTAAGTGCTTTTTATCTTGAAACCGAGAATGAAAGAAAAAATATTGAAAAACACATATTTTACTGTATTAAAAAGGACTCGACATTTAAATTTTTTTTTGGAGGGGCAGGGGAAGAGAGACAAGACAGGAGCTAGGAAAAAAGCCCATTATTTTGTGAGTTCCGTTTTTGGTGCAAACCCAAAACATTGCCATAATAGCATACTTTATAATTGAATTTTAGAGAAGAACAACTTCAGAAATCTATGCATCGCAGATGCAGGTTGAAACTCTCAATGTTCAAGGTAGTTTGAATTTTTTTGCTTTAAAATAACTTTACTTAAAAGCATAGAAAAATAAATGCTAGGGTTTTTTTTAATGGTCTTTTATTCAGTTCTTACCGCTGCAGTCTTTATATCTTTGTTCTTGACTTACTTTTTCTGTTTATTCCTCCCTGTCTAAAGACACTGTCACACCTGCAGAAGCCTCAAGTTTTATCTTGCTTTCTGAACAGGAGCCAGAAGACCCCAGCTGCCATAAAATTGAAAAGGCTGAGGAATAACAAACAGCAGCTTGTTCTCACCTCTACTCCCTACCCAGGATGAGCTCCCATGAAACATCCTCTCAAAGTGCCAGTCTAGCAGACGTGGATGCATCATGGGACTATGAAGTCCTGGTTCCACACAAGCAATTTAGTGACTGAAATGCATCTTGGATAAAATTTAAGTTTCCAAGTCCAAGTAGGCAATTCACGAAGCCCATGTCCATTCCCATCCCTCCCTTCTCCTCTGCTTATATGTCTCCAAGATTTCAGGCACCAGACTTTCCAGAAGTACATTTCCCATCCTTTTTGCTGAAGCTTCCTTCATCTCTCCAGGTACAACCGGCCACATTTCGCAGGGAGGATGGAGACTTCCTCTGTGTGAACCTTGTTTGTTGCTGCTGGTGATTGCACTCTCCAGAGTGACGCTTATGCTGAGCTCTGAATTTCCCTTCACAAGAATGCAGTTATACTGAGAGCACCCCAGCTTTCATCCATCTTTTGAGGGAAAAAAAATGAAGCAATGCTGCCTACCAAAAGGGGAGTTTAGGCATGGGAGTAGGGTTGAGAGCTTTTGGCGATCTATTGTGATTTCTTTTAGAAGCACAGATCAGGCAGGCACTGGCAGTGGAATACAGGGAATTTAAAAAAAGTAACCATTTATCTCCTCTCTTACTTGCATTTCCCCCTGCTTCTAGCCAACATGCTGCTTTTTCTGAATTTTGTTATTTGTAATTTTCATGAACTGCATTGCAGAAATGGGTACCTACGGGCCATATCAGGCAGCTTTTAGGATCACCACACTTTATACATCTGCAACCATTTCCATTGTGCTCTTCTCCAGGTGTGGCAGAAATGTTGATGACAACATGACAATGTTAGTGCCACCATCTAACAGGTGCCAAGCTGCCCCTGATTGTGGAATGTAATATAATAGACTAAGTGTAATACAAGGTTAAGCAGAGGTGATGCTTATTGACTTAAGTTTCTGTCTTTGTCTGAGGGTATTTACTAGGATTTCTCTTAAGAGAAACAAAAACAAGGCACAAACTCCACCTTCAGTGACAAACTGGGTGAGCAGCAAGGAACTGAGTTGGGACAAGACTAATGCCTTGTGCAAAGCTGCAGGACCTTTGCCTAAACCTTTGGAGATGGACATTCCCATGCTAATTTGTGGAAGAAAAAGTCAAGAACTACAGTAGTTAAATTACATTGCTCAGTCAAATCAGGGCAGAAAGTCAGGAAAAGTAGGCAATTTAAAATAATTCAAGATGCTCAGCAAACTCTTAATGTGAAATTTAACTGACTGTAGTTCAGTTACTTTCTACTCTTTAAGTATAGTAATATGCATTGGCAAAAATAGTCTATTTTATACTGACTGATCATCTTCATTTGACAGGTTGGCTGTGAGAAAAGATTTAGGTGTCACTGTGAGTAACTCATGAATTAGATTTCAATTTCTTATAAAATAATTGAGTAAATACCTGGAGATGAAATCAGTAAAGTCTAGAGGGTAATAGAAGTTTGGGTAAACAAACAGCATGATTTTTATAGAGAACAAATCATACAAGACACACTTAATTGCCTGTTTTGATAGAATTGCTAAATTATTAGCTGCTGCTTGTACTTTTTAGAGATAGACTTTCAAAAACATCAGGAGTAGTTAGGTACCCAATCCTGCTGGTTTTAAGGATTTGCTACATTATCTCTGGAAGTTTTAAAGAAAAGTTCATGCTAATTGGCTTGAGTTTAGTCTTGCTACATGACTTCTTAGACCCCTGGGAGTGACTGTGCCCAGATGGATATATATGAGTTGTGTAAGGATGCTTGGCACTGCTTCCAGCACCAGCATTATATGCAGACTTGCTTTATATTTTCATTAATGACTGAGAAGTTTGACTCAGAGCAGCATGCCAAGGAAATGTAAAGGCAAAAATTTCAGGAAGCCATGAGCATTAATATGATAATGATATTATAGTATGATATTAATGATAATATAGTCATGTAGAATGTAACTACCATCTGAAATAGCTCATCAATGCCCCTGAAAATCAAAAGATAAAGCGGAACTTTTCATGGGAATAACAGATCTTAAATAGTTTTGGTGGTAAATTCTACATACCACCTGAAGAAGAGAGATTGGACAGCTCTTGACAAACAGTAGTGCTCTGAAAATATTTCATTATGCTGAGTAGTTTTCTGAATTCTTTCAAATCATCTAGTTGCTCTGTGGACTGAAGCAAATTTAGAGGTCACTAATGCAGATAGATCAAAGGCAGACAATAGTAGCATTCACATCTAATAACACACCCCCCTAAAACAGTTCTTTTGTACTGGGAGATTGAAGAGAAGCCAGTAATTTGGACAAATAAATGCAAATCAGTTAGATCACCTCACCTGTCTGAACTCCTTGGAACTAAACATGTACAGGACACTTTTTCTGCCATATACAGGACAATTTCTGCCATATACAGGACACTTTTCCTGCCACTGTATAATTGGAAGCTCTCCAAAGGTGGCATATATTGTATCTGGTCCACTGGAAAAAATTGAATCATAGTATATATTTTTACTAGGAATCTAGAAGAAAGGGAGATAGTGCAGCTAAAGGAAATGGCAGGAAGCAAATTTGGCTGAAGTTAGCAATATCTGATTCAAAACAGCTGTCCTCAGACAGCCAGTGGTCAAGACTGGGAAAGAAATGAAAGGAAGAAAGAATAGAAAGGGGGGGATACTCTATGGGGAACCAGGAAATGTGTTGAAGAGGGACATAGGGATGCACTGGGACCAATCAATCAGATATACTTACAGTGGCAACATAGGGAATGAGGTGGAGAAAATAGGAAGCCCTTGAATGATGAGGGTAGGAGGCAAATTTCTATTTAATGATTGACTAGTGAAAAAGCTTCTGTGGAAGTGCATCAAGAACTGGGTTTTACTGCTTGACAACCACCCAGGAGATAAAGAAAAGAAATGAGATACTTGTAAAAACCAAATTTGGCAGCTCTCTAGGAGCTAATTAAAAAAGACAACACAACCCTCCTCACCACTACCACCCCCACCAAATATTTAGGCTGTGTCTTCTATAGGATCCTACTTTTGGTAGAGTTAAAATGGATTAAATCATGAACTTAATGTAGTCAGTGTGAATTGAGATCAGGAGGAACATGAGTAATACTACAAAGAAAATAATGGAGCATGAAATACCTTAAAGACTGAACTTCAGACATTGAGTTTGAAGTCTTATTCTCCATGCATTTAGTCAAGGGAAAATTGAAGAACCTATGGAGGGGGAGGGAAAAATAAAATTTGATTTTAAATGAGTAAAAACAAACTAATCTTCTCTATCAATATCATCCTCTTAATGAGCTGAATTTGGAAGATGATGTTTATCAGCTGCCAATCATTGAGATAAAAAAATGTAAATCTAAGTCAAAGTCATCCAGAAAAATATGTATTATCTTGAAAAGTGGCCTGAAAGGATAAATTGTAAGTAAATATTTTCACCCTATGTTTATGTAACAAACAAATAAACAAACAGATAAAGAAAAATTCAGGACATAAACCAGGGTTTTTTATAAATTAAAAAATAAATGTATATGAAACTATTTTTGAATCATCATTGTTCACGTAAAGCCCATTGTTGTCAGTATTGTATTAATTGATAATTAATTTCCCTGAGATTAGAATGGAGTGCCTTTTAGAGGCTCTAGTCTGTCTGAGACATCCCTGCTGAAGGGCTAAGGAGGGATAGGATGTCGCTGTTTCCAAGAGAGGTCCTTGAGTTGAGGAAGGGTACCTGAACACATGGAAATTACTAAAGACACATGGGATTAAGCAGGTGAATCCCGCCCATCCACCAGGAATTAGTGCAGAATTAGCCAGCAGCACAAGATTGGTGTGTGGCTTTACAAGGTTGTCTTTCATTTTGTTACTGTGGATAACTCAGTATCCCCATGAAACATTGTCTGCTCCCTCTTATCCTCATTGTCAGATGATTTATAAGTATTTTGAATTGCGTAGGTGCCAATAGAGATTCTAAACAGATTTCACTGAAATTATTCTTCTACAGCAAAACAGTGCCTTTTATTACTAATCTTTATTTTCAATTCTTGTCAAGCTTTTAAATCAATGGAGGATCTGTCCTTTTACCTCCTGAGAGCATAGTTTATTTTAAAGACTTCTGTAAGGAACGGTTTTCATTTTTTTTTGAAAACCGAGCAGAATAACCAAGCTCATCTGGGTGATTATTGTCTCATTTGAATAGAGAGACTTGAAAAGTCTGTGAACAATATCTGTGGTATGCTCAATCCAGCTTGATTTTTTCTTTTTTGCCACATCTTTGTACTCCATCTGGTAATTTATTCATTTGTATAGTTTATACAATTTTTTTCCAGAGCAGAACAGAGTTTATATACTCTCTAATTCCTTAGATCTGTCCAAAACCTTTTAAAAAGTTGATGCCATGGCATCAATTTTCCCACTTGCAGTCCTTTACCACTAAGGATCAGTTAAGCAATGGGTTGATCCTTGATGATTAATATTTTACTGCAGCGTATTTGTTCCTTCTGAACTTTTGGCCTGTGTGGCTTGCTACGATCCATTTTATATTTACTAAGAGCACTTCCATTTAGAATAGTTCTTCCTAATTCGTAAAGCAATATGCAACAGGTAGTGAAGAGTTTTGGAAAAACCATTAATCCTTATCACAGGCAGTCATTATTCAACAATTAGGATATTTTTGGGAGTTTTTGGTAATAATGAAAAGTCAAATAGTTTTCAGTTTTCTTACTGAATAAAGGCCAATATGTAAAAACAAAACCCAGGGAAAAAAACCCAAAACCCAAGAAGAACAGAAAAAGCAGGCACAAAAGTGAAGACAGAATAATCATTAGAGTGCATATATATATATATATATATATACACACACACATATATATGTAACTGAGTTGTGAACAGCCACCACATGGAATTAAAGGCTGTGAAAGATCAAAGAAGAGAATGTAAAGTTATGACAGAATATAGATTTGTAGTATACATGCTTATGTTGTTTGCTGTGAATGTGCATGTTCAGTCTACCAGGGTTAATTGCACATATCCATATCCCAAGGATGATGAAAGGAGAAATAAATGGCAGTGTTGCTTAGTGTTGCTTTTTAGTGAGTGCTCTGCTATACTAGAAAACTTTGATTTTTTATTCCTTTCCATGATTGTACCTTTTATTGAAAAACACTTTGAAGCATGAGAGCTACAGATCCAGTTTGCACATCCAGAAAATCACTGAGTTACTCTTACACTCTTGGGATCCTGAAAACCCCTTTAACCTCTCTGCTCTGATGTATACAAATTATGTCCACCCTGTAAGACAGCATAATTTTCTTTTGTCTATTTCATGTGCTGAGTGCATGATGCAAAATGCACACGTGTGTTATGCCAAAATATGTTGAAGTTATAGCATCATTCTTGAAATCACAGAATCACAGGATTATTAGGGTTGGAAGGGACTGCTGGAGATCATCCAGTCGCACCCCCCTACCAAGGCAGGGTCACCTGGAGCAGGTGACACAGGAACAGGTCCAGAGGAGGGGGTGAATGTCTCCGCAGAAGGAGACTCCACAACCTTCCTGGGCATCTTTTCCAGTGCTCTGCCACCCTCAGTGCAAGGAAGTTCTTCTTTGTGTTGAGGTGGAACTTCTTGTGTTTTAGTTTATGGTTATCAGCATCTTTGAAACAGTTACTTGTACAAATAGGGTTAAAATCAATGCATAAAGCCTATTTCTGCCTGTAGGTATAGAGGAAGGGCCTTGGCAGAGCAGGTTTTATGATAACACGTGGTTTTCTGGCTGCCAGCCCAGTGCTCTTACACAAATTGGTGTTTTGTTGGGAGGAGAGGCTCATTTTCCTCAGATGTTTTGTCAGTCATTAATTTGAAGCCCTCCCTGTCTGGAAGTGCTGCAGTGTGTTCAGTGAGGCCTCAACACGTGAAGCTGTGGTACCACTTATTGATCCTCTTGTTCCTATAAGCAGGTTTGGTCCAGGCCCTCTGGAAAGGCACCTCTCCAGCTCTTACATTCCTGCTTTTATGTTTGTACAGGCTATAGACCAACTTTTAACTGCAAAAGGAGTTTGTTCGTATTTACATAGGAGGTCCCATGCCTTAAGTTGAGGAGGTGTGAGCTCCCCTGGTACCCTGCATTGGGCTGACTAATGAAAAGGGAGCTAGGGGTACTCTGAAGGTCTCTGAACTGTTTCAAAGATGCTTTGCTTCACTGCAGAAGGAATTCACTGGATTCCTAAGGCAAAAAACCTGCAGCAGCATGAAAGGAGAAAAGATAGCAAGATGATAGAATCATAGATTTCTTAAGGTTGGAAAGTATTTAAGTATTTGACCAAATACCACCATGCCTGAAACCGTATCATGAAGTGCCACATCTGCTTGTTTTTTGAACACTTCCAGGGATGAAAAAACTATAATAGGGAGGAAGAAAGCAGAAAAGTCACAAGTATATGAGGCATAATTCTGCTCCTGTTACTTGATACTGACTGCATCTACATTTTAAGAGGTGATAATTTAATGACTGTGTAAAGACTATATTTTACCTTGGATTTTATTGTGCTAGCCGCCCACTGACATTTCCACACCAGGATGCATTGCTTCATGACTTGATCTGGGAAAGGTCATTGAAAATAGTTGTCCTTTCACATAGAGGTTTTCAATGCTTTGATGAAAAGGATGTGCCTGCTAACAGGCCAATTAATGCTACACATGCCCATTGCAGGGCATTCTGATGGGTCTCTTGTATATGGACAATTGAGCTGCTGAAGTGTAAAATGGATTGTAACTCTGGAGTTACTGGTATTTTACATGCAGATTGAGCTCAAAATTGAATGTCAACAGGAAATGTTGCTGTTTGCAAATGTGAAATACTGGTGCATTAGTAAAGTTTTGGAGCTTTTTTATACCTGAAGACTCATTATACAGAAGTAAATCTCTCTATGTGGACTTCTTTATGATCAAAAAATCATAGAAAATTTGGGTAAAGTGAAACAGAGAGCAAATATTGGATCTATCATAGACTGAGACTGGGAAAAGTGTGCTTTTATTAACAAGGAATCTTTTTCTGGCCCATTTATTTGCAGAGAATACCTTCTTGATGGCAAATAAAAGCAAGAAATGGAAGCATCAATAGGAAGTCATTGAGAGTAGTCCCATAATAAATTCTATTACCACTCAAAAACTCATTAGACAAAATTGCAAAAATAAGTTGTGACTTTCAACCTGCATTCTTATGTATGAGTAGTTCTTGGCTCTTCATCCTTTCTGAAATGTGCATGGTTGGATGATTACTCAATACGGTTACTGATACTGAAAACTTAGGTTCAGATTTCAGGTTTATCTAATGGTGGATCTTTTGGAACTTCTTTGGGAATCCACTACTTGTTCCAATATATGTCACAGGCCCGACAGTTCTCCCCAGTTACTCAAGCAATGTTTCTTCTTGCCTGTTTCCCAAACCCCCACTTATATCCTTTTCATTGCCATGCATTCCATACCAGTTTCGGTAGTTGATAATCATATCTGTTAAACCTTATTTGAATGCTATTTGGAGATGAATGTGTATGTGAATGTGGGATTCTCTCTCTCTTTTTTTTTGTTTTTTAATTGTCTTGTTGATTTTTTTGTGTGTGTTCTTGTGTGTTCCTGGTGGGTAATGAACTTAGATAGGAGGTGGTTTTATTAATAACAAAATGGGTTATATCTATTAGTTACCTTATGATTTTACATGAAGGAGAATGCTTTAGAAATAAATATATTTCTGTTAATTTACTTGTTTGTTTCTGTGGAATTTCTCCAGAGATTAATTACATTGACCAATTAGTTTATTTTTGCTTTGTTTTTTAATTCTTCTAAAATGGGAAATGTCTTTTTGGAATGCTGAAGGCTTGAATCTAATCTGCTGCCTGTGAAGAAGTCAGCAACTTTTTGGTGACAGTCCAAAAAGTGTGTACTGTGGGAGCTCAGTCCAAATTTTGTATTCTATTTTATATCAGTGTCTCACATTGACATCTGTATGTAAGCAGTCTTGTTAAAGAATCTGAATGGTTTCTCAGAAGATGAGATCATTACTTACACTATGTTGGAAAAAAACCATTATTGCAGCACATTTGAGCCTTAATGGTCAGACTCCATCCATTTTATAGAGAAGGACATGTCACTCTTGTGGTGGTCAGCATTGCTGAACCACTAAATAGGTAATCCCTTGTGTAGGTTACATATGGAAATGTACCTGAAATTCTCTTTTAGTCTTTTACTCAGTTTCCTAAGAAATGTCAAGCCCTGGAATGGATACCAGAGAGTATGCTGGCATGGACACATAACCAACTAGTCAATAGATCTTGAAGAAGTGATAAGAAGTCTAAGAGATTATGTAAACACAGCAAAACTTATCTGACAGACAGAAAGGGTCTTTTCACTGTTACCAGAATAATTTGATCCACATTTCCTGAAATGGCATTAATACCCTTTACACATTCCATGTAGAATACTCAGAAATAATTGTAAATACTCACTGTAAAAAATGTGGTACATGCATATAGGACAAGGTGAATTTAAGTGAAACCCATACACGGTGGTAGAGGCAGGATTAGACCTACTGGCTCCTGGGTCTCATTTCCTTGCTTAAATACTGGAAACCACTCTTCCTTAAGGATATCAGACTGCTGAAACCTTATGGAGTCCTTTCTATGCTTCCCTAACCTCTCTGTGGGTGAAGTCATTTCAGGAGTTCTGCTCATTCTCTTGAAAGTAAATTGAAGTTTTCAAACTTTAGATTAGCCACTTAATGTACCATGATCCTTGAAGAGCAAACCAACTAGCCATTCTGTCCTGCTCTTCCATACTTATTAGAGAGCCACTCTGGGTTTCAAAACCACTCCAGGGATCACAGAACACTAACTTCAGCTACAGAAAACCAAAGTGGGGAGTCCAAAGGGATTGAAAGATGAAATAGAAAATGAAAGCCAAAATCTGTTTGCAACTAGAAGTAAGATACAGCTTTCCTCACCCTCTTTACCTGTCCTCTCCCAAAGACTATCAAAGCAGTACTATAGCATAGTAAACCAGCTGTGATTGACCACATTAATTTGTATTTCCTGAATAGTCATTACTGCTCTGTATAAAAGTTTTGCCTCTTATTGGTTTGGGAAGTGCCTTCTGGTCTGTTCTACTCAACCAGAGAAGATGAAAGAACATTCTCCCAGCCACATGAGGCGGAAGAATTGTTTGACAAAAGACACAGTGCTGTTCTCAATAGGAGGCAGGCAGTGCTTGTGCCCTATTTTTCCCATAGGAAGATACCATTAGTTTCAGGAAGTTGCTTAGGAGCAAAGGTCCTCACTCAGAGGTCAGGTTGGAAACTCAGGATCTTCATGTCTCAGCTGTTTGTTAGAACCCATGCATTTCTCTGCATTTGTGATCATATTTATTATAAAACAAGGGTGTTGAAAAAATTCTTAGGTACAGATTTTTGTGCCTGTTCCATTCTGATTAGTCCAGAAGTCTTGCATTGCCTTGTGGCCATGTAGAGCATGAGTTGCTATCCAAACACACATGATCTTGAGTTTCCCTCACTACAGTGCTCCCCACCAGCTCCCAGAGATGTCTTCAGCAGGTTTTTTGAAAAACCTGCTGAGTTTGCTTCTAGAGAGTTTAAAAAGGGAAAATCAAGGGGCAGTTGAGGTGAGTGTACAGAAAGGAATTATTTAGGCTCTAGTTCCAGGAGGAGAGACATCAAATTTGAATCTCAGTCTGAGTTGGACTTCTACGAGAAGCTTAAATCTCAGAGATTGTAAGAGCTTGAATATAGAATTTATAGGAAGGATTACTTATTCCGGTTTTCTCTTGCTCAGCATACTGGCTGCTGTGATTTCCAACCTCAGCTGCTTCACTCGTCCTGATCCCAGCTTGTGGATTAAGTATCTGGTTCTGGGAAATCTGTGGTCTGACACCATGGATGTGGCAATGGTGCGTGTCACCACTCCCTTTCTAGTCCACAAGGTACCTGTATGGAGCTTTTCCTGCTATTTGAGCAGACATAACAGAAGAGTGCCAAAAGTAAAACCCAACACAACTGAAAATAGTTCTGTATATCAGTAGATCCATACATTATTTATCCATGCTTGAATTTTAATGAAGAGGAATGCCATTTACTCATTAGTTTAGAAGCCAAAAATACTCACCACTTACATGTTGACTCTTGGCTGTCTTCTGTTCCAGATAGTACATTTTTCTTCCATTTCCCAGACAGAAGATATTAAATGTCAGTGTTTGACAGGCATTGTTTTTGTTCTTGTAGCAGGAAGTAATGCAGATCAGCAGTTACTGTAAGGGTTGACTGGGATCCAGGTAGAAGGTTCTTATTAATATTCTTAGCCTCACTCTGTGATATAGAGAAATGAGTTGCAACACAGTGCAATGTGATATTAGAAGTTTCTAGTCTCGCTGTCCAGCCAGGGAGCTACAGAAGGGCTCAGGTTTGAAGACAATATTGTGGGCTGACAGACCCTTACCCTACTATGTTGTCTGGTGAGTAGGGAAGAATCAAGTACCTTCTTCCCTGAGAACAAGATGATGGATATCTCTGTAAAGTGCATTGCAGATGGTCATGGATAATCTTGTTCTGGATGAAATAAATGACACTATTTTCTTTGTCTTCATTTAGATCAGGATGTTGCATTCTGGCTTCATTTCTTATTAAGGTAATTCAGAGTTACTTTAGGGCATCTTGGCCAGTTCACTCTGCACCAAGAAAATGGCAGTGATTTTCCATGGGGCAGTGCACCCTGATTTATGTAGCACAGGAGAAGAAATTGTATGGGTAGAAAAGTATTCTAAGGTGAGGCTGCAATACTTTTGCACAAGAAGTTGTCTTTTCTTAATCAGACTTGCATGACTTTTGACAAGCTGAATGTTTCATTTTTAAAAATGGAAAAAATCCATTGTGGGTAAAATAGGCTTGCTAAAGGAAGAAACGTCTTCTTCTACCTTCAGACTCACTGTGTTGCAAGAGGAAGAAAATACACCTGCAATTTCTTTTTATCTTCACAGTAGAACATCACAGTGTTGTCATTATTTTGTATATACATATATAAGTAGAAAGGTATTTATTGGGCAAGTCAATGGTGAAGGGACCTAGCAAGCAGCTAAACCCACTCGAATCACTGCAACCTTCAAAGGTTAATTTTTACTTCTGAAATGAAAATTTAAGGCAGGTTTGTATCTAGTACATTCAGCTAATTGAGGGAATATACTTTGGTCTTGAAATTCTGTTATTAGACCTGTGCAGTTTTAAAGCCATTTGGTAACGTATTTCATTGAAGCGCCCCCCTAAAACACAATTTAAAAGATGATTATTGTAAATGATGTCATGTAAAAGTGTAACAGGTTTGTTCAGGACAAAGAGTGAAGGGATGAGTCACTCCTGCTCTAGGCTATGATGGAAAAATGAAAAAATTAAATATGGAGATTGGGGGAAAAGGACATGACATCATAAAAAGCATAATGAAATAGGTGAAGAAAGGGAATGGAAAGGGCAGGAAAAGACTGGAAATCAGAAAAGAAATGATAGAAACAGGCTAGCGGGGCAGGGAACAAGGCATTACTATAAACAGCTGATATTTCTTGGGAAGAAGTATCTGTCATCTTGTTATATCTCTACAAATTGACACTTCTATCGCAGTTGCTGTCACTGATGTTCTGCAAATTCTCCATTGCAAAAAATGTTGAAGACATATGGATGAAAATGTAGTTTTCTAAGTGCAAGTAAGTATACCAAGGTTCTACATCTATCTGCTTACAGATCCCAAGTCTTAGCAGTGCCCTGTATATTATAGCACAACATTTATTACTCTGGAGTTAATTTTGTAGCCTTGAAGTATGAAAGTATTGTCCAGAATCTTAACCTTAAGCACTCTCAAGGTCTTCGCATTATAAGACAGTGGATTTGGTTGGTTTTAACTCCAGTAATTCCCATGCTACATTCCTCAAATAAAGTTTCAGTGTTATCTAGTGTGCTGGAGAGAAAGGTATTGTTCTTCCTGAGAGGAACATTGCAAGTGAGTACATGTCCTGCATGGAAAAAGTTGCTTGCATGGAAGCATGGATCTGATAGTGATGTAATATCTGAGTATTTCACTGTGCAGCTTTGCTGTATTCTTCACTGATTTTTCACTGAAGTATATATACCTTTATTAATAACTCTTCTTCTATAGAATTCAGGTGGCAATGATTCTTTTTGCATCACATTAGTAGATTAAATATTAAAAACTATGGCAGTTCCTAAAGGAGTTTTGCTACACAATGCAGCCTTATCTAAATGAAAGGTGGCTGTAGTCAGGTGGGGGTTGGTCTCCTTCTCCAGGCAGCAGCTGACAGAACCAGAGGACACAGTCTCAAGCTGTGCCAAGGGAAATACAGGCTGGACATTAGGAAGAAGTTTTTCACAGAAAGAGTGATCAAGTACTAGAATAGTCCGCCCAGGGAGGTGGTGGAGTGACCATCCCTGGATGTGTTTAAAAAAAGATTGGATGTGGCACTCAGTGCCATTGTTTAGTTGAGGTGTTAGGGCTGGGTTGGACTCAATGATCTTGGAGGTCTCTTCCAACCTTGTGATTCTGTGATCTACTGGTCGAACTGGGGAGAAGCTGTATGTGCAGTGAGGTCAGAATGCTCATCAAAAATTTCCATTTGTTACATGATTGCACATTAAAATGGTCTGAAAATTATCTTCATATTAGGTATATTAAAGTACTTCTGAATACTGAATGTTTTTGTATCTGGCCGTTTGATCACGGAGGTTCATGTTTCCATTAAGGAAAGCAAATGAGACAATGCATTTCAGTGTGGGTATTTTGTGATTCAGATCATCAGCTCATTTCCTCAGACTGTTCTCAAGTCAAATATAGCCTTAAATTCTATTGCTCAGATTTTCAAGTAAGAAGTTTTGTTGATTTTTTTTTTTTCTGGGGCTGTATCTCTTTCACATGTACACCTAAAAATACACCAACCATCCCTTCCTCAATTACTTGCATGATTTCATGTAGTTCTGTTTCAAGATGAAATAGATGTATAAGCAATTGTTTTTTAATGCTGCTGCTTTCTGCAGGCTTTCAGAAACATAGGATTCTTATTAATTGTTGCAAACATGCTTAAGGTAATTAAAATCAATGGAGTAATAGTGTATAGATAGTGCATATACATAACTTATATCAGTTGCCATTATATGTTATTAACTAGACATCTTTGAGGATATAAAATGAGAATTGACAGAATACCAAGTATGAAGAATGTTTTGAGGGACAAAATGGAAGAAAATGAACACTGTCATTTATTGTCAGTGAGTTCAAAATTTCCATAAAAATATAGGAAATAAACACTGTTGCAGGGGTATGCTGATCATTCTTTTGCTTACTTGAAGTGAGCTTAAATTTTATTTATAAATTATCCTTTTGAATATCTTGAACTCTGTCTACAGTGTATTTTTCTGTAGTGCAGCTCATTAGAGGGAGAACAGTTTGGACCATTTACATTAAGAAAGGATTGCCAGAGGGAATGAATCCAAATGGCACTAAAATAGTAAAGCTCGTAGGAAACTTAGTGTTACAGAAGACAAGTTATTTTGTATTCCAGGCTACGTACTGATCCTAAGTGCTATCAAGAAGCTGGAAAAGAGAGGCTATAAAAATGCAGCAAAAATACAGATCTAGTACTTAAATTAATTGGAAAAACATGGACATTGTGCTGTAACTTAATCTTTCCTTAACCTTCTGCATGACTTTTAACTCAAGAAGTAGACTGAATGCTGAAGTAGGTTGAAAATATGTTAGGAGCTTTAATTTGAACTGCTACAGAAATAGAATGTGCTGTGCAGCTGCCCAGATATTTGCCACACCTCTCATTGTTGTCTGAGCACATGCCAGCACTACCTAGCCACACTGAGGAGAAAATTGATAGCCAGCCCCAGAATCTAAAGCCACTTTTTTGAATATATCAACTCTTTCCAAACCACTACTGGCCAGTGCTCAACATGACATTTCCTGTGGTAGACATCATTCTGGACTTAGGTACTGAAGAACTAGCACTTTAAAAAGAGGACTGGATTTAGGATCCAACCTTGATCACCAGCAGTTCCTTGCTCTAGGACTTCTAATTTTAGCTTGTGAAGCACAGTCTAATGTATTTCTGAAGTACTCAGTCTGGTCTCTATTGTAAACCCCAGACCTGCAAATCAAGCAAATCAGAAGGCTGTAGAGGAGACATAAAAATTGTTTATCTGTTAATATTATTGGGAGCTGTATGGCAGGGAAGTGCCTTGGTCCAGCAATACTGTCCTTTGTGATGGCCCTCCTGCTTCCACATCAAAGTGCTCTAGTGGTTTATTTGTTTACTCCTCTTCTTGCTATGGGCAGTTTTAATGTTAAACTTAAGTCTTAATGTGGATGAAGATAAGGGCATGGGAGCACAAAGGTTTTAAGCAGTTTTCCTGTAGCGGTGTCTCAGATCACTGTGGGTCTTTCAAAATCTGTCCAAACCTAGTGACTCTGAGAGTGGTTCAAGTAGCCTCATATGCCCCTGCTGAAAGTGTTTGTGCTAGAATTAGTTCTGTTCTACTGGCACAATTAGGTCTGCCTCAGCTTGCTCATGTAGAAACTGGAGCAGCTCTACAAAAGCAGTATTGGGTACCTGGCAGCATTTTTTACTTTCAAAAGCTCTCAGTACTAACTTTAAATACATTTTATTGAATACAGTCACAGCAACAACAATCTGAGGCACTTTAAGGCAAATATATTCAGGCAAATGCTGTTTCATAATAGCCTGTTGTGCGTCACTGAGGATTTTCACCCAAACATTTCTTCTAAATGGACTGCAGGCATTATAGGATGGCACTCTGATACCGACCATTAATTCTAAAGATACTTTATTGTTGCCTGGGCTAGTTATGCATCCTTGGCCTTAATATCTCTTTTTTTTTCTGAGTCCAGAACCTTTTTATCGTTTTTCAGGCATATTGACCTTCAATCATGCAGTAAGCATGCCAAATTCGTTCTTCTTGAGCTAACACAGTGTGTCAGTCATGCAGATCACTCTTCCTCATTCTTATTTGTAGATCAGCTTGTTCTCTGAGATGAGATTTGATGTCCTACTGTTATTTTAAGTGTTTTCACCTCTGTCCTGAAGTTTTTACCTGCAGTCACCCTTCCTGACTTTCAAAGTAGACAGCAACCCTTCAGTTTGACATTTTAAAATCTCATCAGCCAAATCATCTCTGGAGAAAAGGAAGCTAAGTACTTAGAAGGATATACTAGCATGATTGTTCTATGATAAATAAACCAGCCATTCTCCATGCATTTTACATGGAATTATAGCACATTCCAGATAGGCAGTAGCTAATCACATATGAAAAGCATTTAAAAATGTGTTGGTGGAGTTGTAGTCAATACATTCTTTTTGCATGTAACTTAATTATTATTGACAGAGTGGAAGTTGTGTTTGCCTGCAAAAATTAGGAAAGGATTATGAAAATTTGATGTATTTTCTACTGTTGTAAAGTACGATAAATTTTTGGTCTTTATGACATTGAACATTCCCACTATTCTAGTATTGCTTAATCATTGTAATGTTAAGGAGGCTGCCGAGATCAAAGGTTTTATACAGGTATTTTGGCTTCACTACCATAGTCTATCAATGTGTAACAACATTTTAAAGTCTTCTACAAACCTAGAACAGATGCACTAAAAACATCATGTTATTAAATCCCCAAATCAGAGTGCTAATAAGTTTTCATAGCTTAAGTTTTTATAAAAGAGCAACACACCAGTTGGGCTCTGCACACCAAATCCAGAGAAGCAAATCCACTCAGGTCTGTATTCAGGCAGGGATGGGTGGCAGTCTGGGATGTAACCCTTATATTTAATAGAGTGCTTGAGGACATTGGCTATGCAGGTCACTGGAGTCAGTGGAGGCATGTAATTGCCTCTGAGAGCTTCTCCTTTAGAAACTTATCTCGAATGTCATCCCTGCCTCCCGGCTTCTGCTTGCCAAGTGTGCAAGAAGCTGCATTTCATGGCCTTGAAAACAGCACTCTTGGTCTTAGATGCCCCAACAGCATCTAAGTAAGCAATCTGAATATGGCCATCAAAGATTGCATTCCAGCCAATCCAGCCCATCTTGCTCTTACACAGAAGTAGGAGAGGGTTACAGTACTTCCCATGGGAAAAAAAATGTGTTTTGTGGCACCATGCTGGGAGGAGAGCTCAGGCTGAGGTATCTGCTGCTCAGTAGTCACTGGGAGCTGCTGAGACACTGCACAGGAATGGGATATATTTAGAACCTGATTTCTAGGTTTGCTTTGTGTACAATAACACTACAGCAACATAACAAGAGCCTTTAAAATGGGTATTTATCAACAGGGCAAATAGTGCTGCAAGGAAGGGTTAAGGGAGTAAATGCTGCATTTCCATCTAGTGCCAAGAATGTGAGAACAGTTTTATGATCCTTGTCTCTGTGCACGTAAGGATTGTGTACTCATTCCTCTATTTCCTTCTAATTTTGGAGCTGCTTTGCCTGTGCAAGTTAAATCTAAAATTTAAATTAAAATTTTCTACTCATGTATCCTGAAGGATCTCAGATTATTTTGGATTCTTCCTAAAATAATTAAACTCAGAATATTTTACAAAATATTGAAATTTAGGCAAAGCAAATTAGACTGCTAGACAATAGATATCTTAAGTACTCATTACTTTGGTTGGCAGCTCCAGCAGTCACTCCCAGGGCTTCATTGGGCTAAAGTTAAATATCCTTTCACTGTGTCTGCAGCTCCTCAAGCCTTCACCTTCCCCAAAAAAGCATTAAATATTGGAAAACTCATGGCAATAGGGGGAAAGAGCTGAAAAGCAGGGACATAACAGGACTTGGTCAATAACTGTGTAAGTGGTCTCAGCCATCTGGTCTGAAGGAGGATTTTCATCTGTCCCTGTCTTGAACAGGAGTTCAAGTGGCCGGTTCACTTTGTGCAAACTGGATGGTGTGAGAGGAAGGCAAAGAAAAAAGCACAGCTTTAAAAGTTTGTTCTCTTGTTTGTTGTTAAAAGGATATTTTTGAATAAATAAATAAATAGTGATTTTTTTGTGTGTGAAATATAACTGAAAGTATTTTGTGCATTCTGCCTGCTTACTGCATTATCCTGTGTTACATAGGAGAACATGAAATTTTGCTTCATACTTCATTAATCTGCATGAAGCAGGAAATAAAATAGAATAAAAACATGGCCAAACATGTCAGAGTCTAAATTTTGATAATTTTCAGATTGTCTGTAAGGGAAAATTCTTTCCTATTAATTCAGATGAGGGAATATGATCTGACCCCCCTAGAAATATATATATTTACAGTACAGAGGCAAGCTGAAATGTGCAGTGTGGTTCACAGATCCTTTTCTGACTGCCCGTTCTCTGTGCATTTGCATGGCTTGATTTTGCATTGGTCTCTTTCTTTTTTTTTTCCCCAAGCAAACACACTTTACTTGCTAACAGGATACCAGCTGCTGTTCTAATTTAGCATTGAGCCTGTGTCCCAGTTTCACATTTGTGATATGCTAATATAGGCTTCTCTGTGCTTCTCCAATGCACATACAGTGCAAAGAAATCTTGTTCCTTTTTATTGGGTTGCTTGTTGTTAGAGTCCTGCAGCCTCATACTGCCATGAAAAAATATCAGTGTTGTAGAGTGATTTCTACTGCATTTGAAACCTAATTGACAGTGCTAAATCTCTTGTTGTATATATTTCTCTTACAAATAGCTATTTTGTTTTATTCTGAAGTGCTTACTAGAGCTGGGGAAAGCAACCTGTCATATTGATCTCTAATGTATATGATTATATGAGTATACTTCACTTTCCTTAATTAGCATCTTGGAGATCTGTTAGATTTCATGTGTAGCTACAAAGTGAATAATCACTTATAGCTTACAGACATCACAAAATCATTAAAGTCAGTATGAAAGAATCAGCAGTATTGATGATTTGTCTTTTGCCCATCCTGTCAAATTGTTCTTTTGTGATGCAAGCATATGTAGGCAGGTGGGAAAATATGCAACACACTTTCAGTTAATGCCCTTTTGATATGCCTCCTACATCTATTCCCAACTTAAAAGCTGTGGCAAAGGAATGAAAAAGCCTAAGAGCTCTGAAGTCTGGATGTAAATCTGACTATAGATTCAGGTTCCCTCCCTTTATAAAAATAAATGCTATTAATTGCCCTTGAAAAGAAATTTTATTTATAGATATAAAACACTGATTGCTAATGGTGGGAGTCAGGCAAGAATTCAGAAGGTAAGGAAGAAGTAGATGAGGAAGGGACAAGTTGGGTGCCCAGAGGTCCATGGTCTGCAGTAGGGAGGCTGCAAAATGTCACAACTAGTGGTTGCACAATGCAAATGGGAGTAAGATAGGGGAAAAAGAAGGGCTGTGAAGTTCTACAATGTGCACATTAGTGTGACATTTGAGAATAGCCTTTACCTTGGGTACAAATAAGCAGAGGTGTGGTGGGTTGGCCCTGTGTCGTCCTAGTCCATCTTTCTTACCATGCCTGCAAAAAATGGTGCCAAGTGATGCTTGTTCATCTCTGACTGCTGTGTGTATGGAACAAGCTGGTGTGGTTTGCCTGCAACATCCCAACCTGCTTTAGTGGGTGGCTTAATACCAAACTCAGGCATAAGGGATGTGGGAGGGCCTTTTGAAGAGCAGTTGTGAAATGTGAACAGTCATTGAATAGGGAAGAACACTTGGCTTAGCTTCTGCTCTATTTTTTAAATTTTGTTTGTAAAACCATTGTAAGGAAAAATGGCAAAACTGATAAAAAGTGGGAGTTGAGGAGTCCAGGAAAAGCTTCCTAAAGGCCAAATCTGTCAATTATATTATTAATATGTCTTATGTACCCTTTATGAAAAATTGTCAGTTGTTTGGAACTAACAGATGTAATGAGAGGGGTGTACAGTTGATGCTTCCATGATCCACCATTTATAAGTATTGCAGTAGCCACGAAAATGTCATAACTTCAAAAGAAGCCACTGAGACCAGAAGGAAAGTGTTAATTATGGGCTAGGATTATGATGGAAAATTCAAAGAAATCTCTGAGTTCAGCTACTTGTACTTCATACCTTGATGCCCAGGGTGCAAAGAAGGGGATGATGCTAAGGTAACACATGCATGCCTAGATTAAATCCTGATCATGACATCAAATGGGATAAATGATTAAAGGCAAAGGAAGATTACAAAGGTCTCAAGTGTATGTACAAAGAAAGCCCCAGGACCAGCTGAGCTAGGGGTAAAGGTGAATAGACAGCAGAGCATCTGAGGAGGAGCAAAAGTTGAAGACGTCTGTACTTAACACACATGTTTAAGTATGCTCCAGGATTTTATCTCACTTTGTTTTGCTTTTTTTGTAGTAGCATGGACATTTGTCTTTGAATTAGAATCCTTTATTATAAGTAGTGTAGGGAAGCAGACACATTTTATGCCTAAACATCAAATTAAATATGTTCTAGAAATGCTCATTTCTTTTACCAACCATGAATGGAGCTGCCAGTGATCCACTCTCCCACTTACGTGAGACAAATCCAAACCCTTGTTCATAGTACTGTAATCAGGAAGTTAATTATTTGTTTTTTAAAATAAATGCTGTGTTATTTTGTGCTGTTTTAATGTTTGAAGCAGTCATTAAGCAGAATTAGATCTGGCAGGCAGAGGGCACCCTGCCTTCTTGATGGCAGCACTAAATGTAGTCTGTATACAAGCCCTTGGGGTGCCTAAACACAAAAAATCACATTATTTGTTCTAAAGATCAAGTCCTCACAATTATATTGCACCTTGTGACTGAGACATTAATTGTCTCATCAAACCACATTTGAAGTGTTAAGCCCAGGGAAATAGAGAGGACTTCTGACACCTGCCTCCTGTGAACATCAAGGACTGTTATTGTCAGCAGCAAGAGAAAGAAAAGACACCCACTGTGCCAAACACTGTTACCTGTCCCTCTACCAAAGGGCAGCCTGCAAGGAGCAGGACCCTCTACTTCTTGTCTTAGAAGTAGAGGGTTCATTTATAATATGTGGGCTTTTTTAAGAGTAGTTTTGTTTAAATGCTAGAGACAGTTCAGGTCTGACACCTACTGATTCATAGTTTGGTTTCTAATCTGTGCCTGTTTGGCCTTTTCTGAAAATCTGTTAATAAATGTACAAATGAATCCTGCATTACTGCATGTACAAAGACATCACTTGGTGGGTTCAGCCACAGCTGTAAGCGGTCAGACTGGTTACTTTGAATTTTCATAAGCTTTTGTAATGATCATTTCAGTGGTCATCTTTTCTCACAAGTTTACTTTGTCAGATTGTTGTTACTGAACAAATTAACACGCCATGACAAAATTCTCTGGAGTCTGAGATCTGATTGATGCACAGTACACGCAGCACTCTGCTTAGCTTCTCTTCAGCAAAGACAATTTCACAATTATACTACAGTATCTTAGATAGACAGTGGATTAGAATACGATGCATACAAAAAGAACTTAAAAAAAAACCCCACTTGGTGAAAAGACATTCAGTTAAAATGACAAGAAAACAACTGCAAGAAAATAGAAGTTTCTTACATGGAGTAATCGAGTCGTTCATGGGGTGGAAATGTAATCACAGTCTTAACATTTAACAAGAAGCTTAGAGATTGAAGAAGAATTGTCTTGTTTTCTAACATTAAGAAAGTTAGTGACTTCTACTGAGTGACTTGAATAAAAAGAGTATTTTCACACAACTTTTCTTTTTAATGAAAACTTCAGCAGATCCTTCAGTGAGAAGCACATGAGATTCTTATAAACTGCAATTCAGCCAGGCCCATTCCCTTCAGAGTAGCATGATGGAATTTCTACACTTCAGACAGATGAGAAATAAATGGGTTTGGGAAAGGCACACTAGAGATCATACAGTGCTTTATCTGTAGCTGCTGAAAACTTGCAGGGAAATGAAAAGGGTCTGGCTGAAGTCTGACTCTGCAGACACAGAAGTCCGGGTAAATAGGATGAAATAGATCAAGCTGAAAGAGAGTGCAGGGTTTCCAGTTGTTCTTCCTGCCAAGGGAGAGAGAGAGACTTTGGATCAGTGATTTGGCACTTGTTCATGTGCTTGGTTGAATCAAACTGCTTTGGGATTTGCTTACAGTTTTAAACTTGGGGTAGAACAAGTTGTTGGTGGCTTTGTGTGCACACGTGTGTGTTTGTTCGTATTTGGTTTTAAGCTTCTTTTGGGTAGTTGGCTGCATTTGGAAAACAAAAGTATTTTACTTTCTATGGTTTCTTTCAAAGTCTTGACCAGGTGAGACTCTGCAGCCAGGCCTCCCAGGGACATACCAGAGGTTATCCCTGTTTTGCATCTCTGGAAACGTAGGCCAAGATATTTCAACAGAAGGATAAAAACGTGCCTTTGCTTGTGCATTCCCACTTAAGACAAGTAACCTGATCTGGCATTTTACCCAACTCTCTGTAATTTCTATCTGATTTTTACACTATCCACTTGATTTGACCTTGGTCATATCATCTTGTTACTGTGGCAAAAAATGTGACTTGTAATTTTTCACTGACTATGGTGAGAACAAGAGCAGGGGGCTAGACCTCATATCACAGCAGCCCCCTGTTATCTGTAGATAAACATGTGGTGAAAGGTTTCTGCAGCCAGTTTAGCAGTACTTAGTTTTTCCAGGTCTTCAGCTGAAATCAGGCTCTGAGTAGAGCTGTGCCAAACTTTCTTTGGAGGAGCCTCTGTAGAGACCTAGACTGTAGTTGAGCATGAAAGATTCATACAACTAATTTTTTTAGGGACCACATACTCATTTAGAACCTAAATAGTTTGCATCTGGAAAACATTGGTGAGTTGAGTCAAGACCAAGTGGTTTTAAGACTTTAAATTTGAGCTCATTTTTCCCAGGGAATCTGCTGATCTTTGAGACGTTTACCACTTGCTTTCTTAGGAACTTCATGCTGCCACCCACAATCATAGTATTTAATCCGAGATTTATCTTGAAGTTACAGCCTGTGTTTGTTGTATCTTAAGGGGAGCAAAATAAACTGCACTATATCAAAGACATCTGTCAAGTTTAATGGAAATACGCAGCCACTGCTTATTTTCAGGTCCTCAGATTATTGATTATTGCAAACAGGAAACATTTTAAAAAGTAAATGTTAGTGCACATTCTTCCACCATGGCAATGAAAGAGAGTTGTGGCTGTCCAACATCCTTTTTTTTTGGCAGAAAACTGAGAGCAAGATGGCTTGATGATTGTGCTGTGACCAAATCCTTTGTACTGACCACTTTGAAACCTATATTTACACATGTTCCTGTAAAAGGAAGTGCTGTCTGACCCAATTGTGCTGAAGGGAAGACATAAGAGCAAGGAATTTATTTTTATTTTGAAACATTTTCCACTATATATCGTGCCTTCTTTCTTTCATCAATATCAACTCAGTATACTTTCCCCCCCCTCAGAAATGTTTCTTTTTGCCTTGGAAACCAGTTTTTATCTATAAAAGGTGGAAGACAGGACAGAAATGTTTGTTATTTATAGAACTTTTTCATTCATATTAAAATAGGTAGTTCAGTTGTTTAATCTTGACATCCTGTAATCTCTGTTTTTACTTTGGCAGTCGAGTGCCTTCTAAGTGTCTTGCATTTTGTGCTGCACTGTTGCATTCACCCCAATAATGGCCAGGATTGAATGGCTCCAGCACGTTGCTGAGAACAAGAAGATATGAATGTAACCAGGAGCAGGGCTGCTACAGGATGGGGAAGGATATATCCTAATGCATTTTTTCTCCCTGCCCCAGTAATCCCTGATGACTGATTAAGACGGGACTTTCAGGGCTTTAGCCGCTTCATTCACTGTGCATAGTCCAGAACACTTGTATTGGAGCTGGAAACAAGTACCTTTCTAATGGTATATGTTTCTAGGTTTTGGCAAAAAGAGATGAAATTACAAATGAATCAGGAAAACATTTTGCTGGATCAGTCATTTGCCTTTTCCGTAATTTTACTTAGCCTTTTATTTTAAATAGCTTTTGTTCAAAGAACTAGAGATGCTTGCTTAGTTATTCAGTGCATTTGTGCTCTGAGTGCCTCTAATGATTTCTTGGCTTTAGACTGTCCTCAGGAAACTATTCATAGCAATTCACACATTAAGGGCAGTCCTCATCTTCAGTTAATTTGAATGGAAAACAGATTGCAGATATTTTACCTCGAGTTTATTTATTTTAGTAGACATTTAATGGTCTTCATATGCATTTCATTATTATGTTTCTCTTCATCAATTCACCCACTTTCTCAGCAAGTTCAACCCTCTTAACACACACCCATGCACACACCAACACATGCTCACAAATGCAATGTATTGCTAACACAAAATTCCCTTCTGAAGCATAGACTCAGAGTCAGACTCTTTCTCACATCAGATCTTCCCACTGCAGAAAACCAGGTTCAATGAAATAGTAGTTCAATGTTTCTTTTATGCAGACATTATTAGTAAGATTCCTGGCATAAGAAGATTGAGACTTCAAGACTCTGTGTCCTTATCTGAATAATTATCTAACCATAATCATGAATCTCCCTTGTTTCCCTGTTACCCATGTGTGTCTTATAATCAGTCAACACAGATAACAGTTTATTATTCCCTTCTTCCCTCTGGCAGCCCCTGACATTCTAACACTTGATCCAGGAGCTGGTAGTGACTGCTTTGTCACAGCATTAGACCTAACCCCAGTTAGGTCAATGGAGTTACCAACCTGCTGACCACGTGGCAGACAATAGTCAGTTAATAAGTAGGTGTGGGAAGAGTCACTAATTAAATGTAATGTGATCAGTCTAGAAGTTGGCATTAAAAGTATAGTCTTAAACTGAGTAATTTGGTGTTTGCCAAAATGTCTTCCATTGCTCAGAAGCTTTCTTCATCCCACTCCTAATGCCTAATTACCACATAAGTTTCTATTTTTACAAAACATTGGAGAAATCACATCTTTTGAAAGAATTTTGCCAATTATATTGTCTCTCTCTCTGAGAGATACAGAAAAAAGACAACTGTGACTCCTGAGACTTCTCAAGGGGTAATAGTCTTGAATTGTTGTTTTAAATGAGCATTTTGTTATAAATTGCAGATTTAGGATGCAAAACAAACCTTTGTGTAAAAGCATAGGAAAGATAAAGTCTGCTGGAATGATGACAAAATGTTTTCTTCTGTTTTTACCAAGGAGCTTAATTATATTGTTCTCATTCCATGGGAAATGTCATAAATTGCTAAGTGAGATGTCTGATGTGCAGTTTGCCACCCCCTTTTATACACACAGTCCTTCCACAGCATCCGATGCTACAAAGTCAAGGTAGAAAGAAGCCCTTCCACTTTCCAATTGATCTGTCCATTGTTCATAGCTCCCTGTGATGTCTCCGTCTAACTTTGAGCTACAGATAAAGCTTTTCTTTGATTTCCAGGTGATTTAAAAACAATGGATATTAGGCCCTTTGGTTGAATGGGCAGTGTTAAAATTACATGGAAGTATTTTCCTTAAGAAAGCAATCTTTCTACAAGACACTGGATTTCTTGAAATACTCTGTGGTGGGGCTTGTTAGTTTTATGTAGAGGATAAACTAAACAGGAAAGTACTATTATATATATATATTAAATAAAATTCTAGGTATTTAGTTTTTTTCTGTCCAAATTTTTTTTGCTCTAAATGTGCCTTTTGGCTTCATGCCTCATTCTGCACCCAAGGTGTACTATTATGGCATAATACTGAACATCCTGTTGTGCCGTATGTTCCAGCAGATGTTCTTGGGACTTATTTTTGCGCCATTTGAAATTAATTTCAGTAGGCTCTTCAGTTGCATGCTTTTCAAATACTTCTGCAATTGAAAATGCAAGACTCCTATGATTTGAATATATGTATATTTTATACACATATACTCATGATTACATATTAATATTTATACCCAATGTCTGTTTACTATTAATCCACAGTCATGTGATAAACAACAGGACTGTAGTTAGTGGCTAAGTCAAGATCTGGAAAGCAGCATATAGAAAATATCCAGTATGGCACACTTTAGGCTTCAGGGGAAATTTGTTATAAGTGATCTTATTTCATCTGAACCCTTATCATCCCTTTGCATCAATGATGCTAAAGTGAAATTCTTGGATGAATAGAGATAAATAACTATTTTTAAAGGAATTTATCTTTTAAAAAATAAATCTCAAAGAAATTCTAGCCAAAATTAATTATCCCAATATATGGATTCAGATGTTATTTTGATACAGATTTTGTTGCTTTATTTACAGAAATTTTAGGGATATATTTAATTTATTAGTGTTTGTTCTTATTTTTTTTAATAGAATGGAACTATGTCTTTATTGTGTCTCTCTTTGGAGAGATTTAAACATTATTGGTTTATTAACCAAAAAAAAGAATTAATTATAAAAAACTGGTAAACATTAAAGATTTTCTGTTTTAATAGACGGATATTTATGAATGTGAATCTTTAAAGGGTCTTATTCAAAACTCATGGAAGAAGATCAGAAGCTTTGATGGGCTTGGATCACAGCTTAGAAAATAATGAACAAGTCTAGTTGTGCTTAGTACTGACCTTTCGTTACTGTAAGGTTTACTTTGTAATAAACCTTACTGGTTTATTACAAAGTAAACCTTAGTGAAATAAAATTAATCAAGGTCTTTTCTGAATCTTTGTCCCCCATCACAATCTACTGTGGAACAACAATTATTTCCATGAGGATAAAAGGGCTCATTCAAATGGAGAATTTGGTTGGGCCAGCAAATCCAGAGACCTAAAACTTCAGAGAGGATTGGGAAGAGCAGGCAGTGGGATTAATCTGGATGAGATTTTGATTTTACACAGACAGTTTTGCTAGCAACAGTTCCTCAGAAACTTAGTGTGAGGTTCCAGGAATAATGCAATGACTTAATATTCCTTATGCCTTTTATGAGATGATACATTCCTTGTTTATCTTCTGGTTTTGAAGCCTTTTGGGCTGCCACATTTGTGTTTTCCAAATATTTGTGTATAACCTGGAAAGCTGGAAAATGCTTCTATTTATTCATTAAGAGGGAAGTTGAAATTCACATATAATCCATGACGAAGAGGTCTGGGGTTCTGGGAAAAAAACACCTAATACCATGAGGAAATTGCAAAACTTGCTAATGTTGCTCAGGTGAATCATAAAGTTCAAGACTCAACAACTTTTGCTCTAAGTAAAATACGTGCCATTTCCACTTGAATGTACAGACAGATGGCAAAAGTCTTCACATTATTTATTTAAGAAAAAGCCGCTATGGAGGCTGCATTTGCTTATCTCAAATGCATCTTTACACTGGACCAAAAACCTTCCCAGTTCTTCATCCTAGCAAATGTGGGAGGCATGAGGCTGAAAAATGAGCTCCCAGAAGTAATTTCTCTCTGGAAAGCTCCAGTTGTCTCAGTCAGATCTTGCTTTGGGTGCCAACGAAGCTCAGAGGTGAGTTTTGAAGGTTATTTCAGTGATTGCTTGCAAACACTATAAACCAATTACCATGTCTGCTGTGCTGTATGTTTCATATTTTTTTTGGGAGGTGGAGGATAAAATTTCCCAGTCTTGTTTTTTTTGATTAGTCATGGACATTGAAAATCTTAGGAATTACTAAAAGTGCTAAAAATAGTTTTCATACATGCTAGTGATGTTTTCCAGTTTGTTGTTTAGTGTCTCAGGTCCTTTACTGGCAGTGAAGCAAAGTCTCAGTGTCCCACTGGGAAGCCAAGCTTCCCCCTCTGCCAGCTGTATTTTTGGTCTCCTTTCTGTAGGTGTTTGGTTAAAGAAAATAAAACCATTACAGATTGCAAACTACAAAATTAAGTTCTCAAATTGCTGACAACTTAAATGTTGTCACATGTTATTACATCACTGAAAGTCAGAGTTGTCTGTACCCAAAAGACACATTAGATTGTTTGTACTTTGCTACCCATCTGGTGAGCAGCTAATTATTTGGACCCTTTCCAACAGGGTCCAACAAGCACCTGGCAGAGGATGTGCATCTATTGCATTTTGCCATTGCAAAGCAGTGTTAGACCCTTTTTGGTTATCCTTGTTTCATTATGGAATTACATCTGAATGGCAAAAGTGAACCAGGGCCAACATCTTGAATGGCACAGTGGAGGTTGGTTATCTATTAAATTTAATATCCCCAGGCTCCCTCCATCATCAGCAGGAAAATGCATGTTTCTGTAGGCAGCACTCCAATGGCTTGTTTCCCTGGGCTCAAGTTAATGTTTGTGAATATCTCTTTCTCTATCAGCAGAATTATCCAAAGCACTATCTGTAAACATGTAGAGCCCAAAGTCTTACTGAATTTCAGGAAGACTTTGTTTCCTGGGTTTCATGTTAAAAGATGATCAGAGTATTTACATTTTCAAGTCAATTATACATCTATCTTGTTCCAAATTTTGTGCTGAAAGAATAATTTTGCAGTCGTTATTCCCCAAGTATTATTTTGAGTATAAATAAGTTACACAAAATGACACATTTATACCCTGGCAGCCAAAACCAGCCCATGTGATGATTCTCTGATTCTTTTGAAATATTTTTCTGCATGTAGGAAGATTCAGACATATGTTGAATGCCTTCTATTTCATCCATGCAATTCCACATGCTTAGGGCCATCATCTGCAGTCACATTGACACAGAAGATGTGCATTGTTTGGGTTGTATTTGGGTTGTCCAGTTTATTTTACAACTGACTATTTATGGCCTGATGAATTTAGCATCTGGGAACAGAGCATTGAAAAGGGTGAACTGTCCTGTCTAAGAGAGAACGTTTTGAATATTGCACGTCTCCAACACTGCTCATGCAGACTATGAACAGCTTCCTGATGCAATTTTATTTGTTTCATTGATATTTGTAAGGCAAGAAGTGTTTTGTCCACACTGTTTTGGTATTCATTTGAATACTCATGTTTGCATGTGGACGTTCTGTCAGCTATGGACATTGGTATGCATTAGCTCAAGCTAAATAAAGCCACCCTTCTAGCCAAAGAAAAATCTACAAAATCTGTCCAAAATGCTCCAGAAATCTTGTGAGGCAATGGGGAAGAACACCCTGTGCCTCGTGCGAGCAGCTACATGCTGTGAATAGCAAGTGCCCAACGAGCAGTTAAATTGAGCAGCGTGTGCACAACCCAGAAGGTGAAATTTCTCTTTGTAAACTGAATGCAAAATTATTAACACATTATTTAGTAAATACCTTGTTCTACCACCATCACATGTAATAAAGCCAGTTTCTTTTTTTTTTTTCTGAAGGGTTGCAGCAGAGAAAGAAATGTTTTAATTTTATTGCTAGGCACTAAAGCATTTCTGCTGCAATTAATCCAGGAGGTATTCACAGGCTGATGGCCAGCTTGTGTCCATGCACTGGTGGAGAGGTCAGGTGCTGCCACCAGAGAAGATGGACAGTTTCAACTCTATTTTCCATAGACCAGGGCAATAATAGCATCTGCCCCCTGCACCTAGACATTTATCTTACTAGATTCTGAGCTGAGTGACAGAGAATACATTATTTTACCGAGTGGGGGAAGTGTACGCCATCAGCATGGCATACAGCACATCTGTACTGCAGCTGTGCCAGGCTGGCTGGTGACACATCATAGCTGAAAAGAAAACACAGGGCAGGTCTCACGTGTGCCCGCCATATGCCACTAATGTTGCAACAGCTTTTCACATTTGGGTTCACCATTTCTGTTTGTATTAGTGGCACTTTCCAAGTGTCTGCTCTCCGTGTTTCAGATGGTGCTGGTTTGCTGAACCCTCAAAACTGAGAACAGAATGAGGCCATGTGGCTTCACAAAGCAAATGTGTGAATTGAATGTGCCCCTGTATGCATTGATTTTTTCTTAAATTACATGAAGCTTGTCTTGCCTTTGTTACAAATGCTCTGTGCTGTGTATACATCTGCACTGTTTGTGCAGAGATCATCTGACAGACCAGTCTGCTATAGTCCTGATGCCATTTACCCAAAATATCTGCTGACACAGAGTGTTCCAGATCTTCAAAAGCACATTTTCATCATAGACATTGCATGGGCTTCTTTGCTATTCTGTCAGTCATAAACCTTGGTATAACCTTGGGTGCCCAGTGTCCTGCTCTCTGATCTGTTCTGTTTTTATCCAAAAATCAATTAGTGTCTCACTTCCATACTTAAAGCCAAGTTTATGTGAGTTTATGCGAGTCCAGGTATTGGGGTCTTGAAATCATTTGGAGCTGAAGTCAAAAGAATATCTAATCCTCTTGGATCAACCTAAGTTTCTTCCCATATGCTGCTGAGGGGGTGGAATTATCGTGAGTCATAAAGAAAGTCAGGCTGATGGGAACTGAGGAGCAATTCGATAAACCATCTCTCGGTTTCTCCTGACTATTCCTCTACATTCCTCCTCCTTCCCATTGCAAAGCCAAGCAGGCAGCTTGCCCTGCTGGTGGGAAAAGGCTCACACATTGATGCACAGTCTGAGCTCTGTGGCTGCCAGTGCCCCTGCGTAGGGCTGATGCCTGCCCCTGCTCTCCATTTCCATGCAAAGTCAAAAGGGTTTCTTTTTAACCTTTTGTTAAATTATTTTTCAGAGGTGATGAAAAGCTTGAAATCACTCAGAAATCTGAAATTTCAAGAAAAGGTCACAGCTCAATTTAAACATATTCATGACTATCCTTAGGAAGTTGCAGTCAATATCTAAATATGATCTGTCTCCAATTACTTCTTGGGGAAGCACTGTGTGGTTTTTTTCCTTTAGGAAAAAATTATATAAATCTGGTTATTGTTTCCCTTATCTCCTTTACTGCAAGATACTCTTTTTCTCCTTTCTCCTCTTATCCTCTTTTCACCTTCTTTGGGATAAAAGTGATAGTTCTCAGATATGGTTCAGAGCATTATCTAGTCCAATCTCCCCTCTGCAGCAGCTGAGTATGAAAAGACAGCAGCACTTCGGTCCTTGGAAATGGTATCATTAGTACTGTCAGCAATAGGAATCCTTTCAGATACATGTACCCCCTATTTCACCATAAATTCAGTTTCATTCTTTCTCCTGCATCTCTTTCTGTACCTTTCTGAGGGAGTGCAACCCATTGGCTTTGTCCAAAATCATGATTTCTTTTTAAGCATACCAGCACACTGTCAGCAACATTGGAAGAAAATGGCCATAAAACTAAACTTTTATCTCTAATTTATATTGCTGGTTTAGCTAGTAAAAGGCTAAACAGTTGCTTCCTTATGGTACAATAGTCTACTTCACAAGAGGAGAAAGTGTTCTGAGATAAGCCCACTTTCATTTTTATACAAGATGTTAGATACAACAACAATACTTACAAATTAAAATAAGTAAATAACAAAGTCTCTTCTAGTCCCTTTACACATACACTTTTGTGAACATTATGCAGCTACTTATTTTGTTGACAGTAGGGCAACATTTTTAAAGTCCAAACCTCTCATTCTCTAGGTGGAATATTTTTAACATCAATTTTATGTTAAAAAAATAAAATCAGTGAATTCAGTGACACGCTTTCAGTTTGATAACACACCTTTCTAGCTTCTTCTTTCTTGTGTGATTCATTATCATATCTAAAACTGGAGTATATAAGAAAGAAGAATAGAATATGGGGTAAATAATAGAAAATTCTCCCTGCCTGTGTGAATGCAGGAATATCTGTGGCACTTGGCTAGAGTTGTGAGGACAGGTATATGCCTCTGAGGCATTTCTACTATAAAATCCTAAAACTGAATATCAAACATATCTGTTGACAAATTGAGACTGACTTGATTCTCATTATGATTAAAAGGCCTTCCTGAAGCAATAAATATTTGTCCAAATATAGCTTGTTCCCAGAAGACATAGATCTGGGTTTCTCCTTGTTGACTTTGGTCACTGAACTGAAGTCAAGTTAGGAGCACAGATCCTTCAGGTACATAAAAGGGAGAGACACAACCTGTGGAAGTTCTTCCTCTTTCCATCAATTCCCAGGACAGTAGAGCAGTCTCCCAGTTAAGGTGCTAAATAAAGGTGTGTTGAGTCCCAGCACTCATACTAGGAGGCATTACAGTACTCCTTATTTAGGGATAAATACTCTTTTAAATAGGAGAAGCATGCTGGAAGGACGATTTGCCAACTAGGACATATAAATTAAGTACTCAGAGCTGAAATAATGACTTAGATCTTTATTAAGTGCCTTCTTTGCATGCTTCATGGCCCCTTTCAGCAACCATGTGAAAAAATTAGATGTTCTACTAGGAAACATCTACTTAGACTCAGCCTTGAGACTCCAAATGCAATTTTCCATATATGTCTGTGCCTACTAAATTATGTACATAGATAGCAACTTGCTAATTTACATATTAATAAAAATCAGTTATCTTCAGATTATGTGTGATCTACTGTGTCTAGCTGTGCCCTTTCTTGTTTAGGGGTTGTAAAGAATGTATGTGAATGTATGTGTGAGAATGAGCTTCAAGGGCTTCAGTATTACAGCAGAAGCAGAATTTGCAGATCCTCACAGGCTGTTGCATAGGACAGAGTTCTATTTTTATGTAAGTAGCTTCCCACTTCTAAGGCACTGATGTTCATTCAAACCTCTGCCTTTTTCCATCTGCTGGAAGTTCCCAGATGATTTGTGGGTGGGATAAAGGCTTCCTGCATGAAGAATGCTTTCCAGGATGCATTTTACAGGTTTTGTGGCCTTTTTCCTGCCCAATGACTTCGTGTTGGTGAGACCCTTGGATTCCACTTGGATACAGGAAGACAGCAAGGCTAAGAGTCAATGGCCTAGCTATTCATAATTCTTCAGAATTCTCCATTGGACTTGTAAACATTTTTGAATATATTGTAAGAAATCCCAATTTTTCGACCTCCAAAAGACTTTTAGATCTGTTATTATTTTGCCTGCTTGATATACAAGAACTGCCTTTCAGTGGCTTAATTCCAGAAT
The DNA here is from genome assembly GCA_013399835.1 of Leptocoma aspasia. NCBI lineage: Eukaryota > Metazoa > Chordata > Aves > Passeriformes > Nectariniidae > Leptocoma > Leptocoma aspasia. The sequence goes on from VXAX01000826.1 coordinate 2,699,641, forward strand.
TAATATCCTGAATTTGTTTGTGCAGACTGTATTTTAAAATAAGGAGGAATTAATACAAAGACCTTCAGGTCTATTTTCTTAGAGTTAGGTAAGCCAAGTTTCTAGTTTCAACAGCACTGCTGAAGCAGTGTGGAAATGTTACAGATTCCCCTGACCATGAGTCAGTGTCTGGGAGCTGCTTGCTAGGCAGTAAGTTTGCTTGGATAGATGGTTCCTGGCTGGTAAAATTGACCCACTCTGTGTTATGGAACAGTTACCATGCCTGGACCTAGAAATTCAGTCTGGGAAACGCTATAGCCATGTACCTCTAGGCTGTTGAGATTTCTTCTTGGCCTGCAGCAATTAAAATGCATCACAGTGGGTTTCAGTTCCAAAGGAATGCCTGGATTCATGTATTATGTCCACAAGCATTGAAGACATTTACTAATTATAGGACTTCGTGCACTGTAGGTGCCTAAACTCCTCTCGTTGATGGAGACCTTGTCAGTACTGACAGTGCTTTCCACCTCTGAAGAGGGAACCTAAGGCTTTACTCAGGTGCATAGCCACGAGTGCTTGGTCCAGTCTGAGGTGTTCCAGCCTGCTTGTGACCTGCACGGGGCTGGAATATCTCTTGTAAGTCTTATGACAGACCTGTGTGGCCCCTACAAATCAGTCAAGGGCATCTCAAATGGCAGTAAGACATCTGCTTGTGGGGGACAGTCAGAAACCCAGTGGCTGGTCTTCTGAGTTACTCTTTGGTAAGAGTAGGTCTTACTCTTTGGTAAGGACAGGGTCTTAAACACTGAACTCACAGCTCCATAGGATGGCACATCATGATACCAATCCATGGAAGGCATGTTTCCAGGGATGGGGCATCTACCACCTCTGGGCAAATTATTTCAATGTTTCCCAAGCCTCATCATAAGAAATGTATTCTTTATATCTTTTCTGAAGCTGCTCTCTTTTAGTTTAAAATTATTACCTCTTGTCCCCTTGCAACAGGCCCTGTTAAGATGTTTGTCTTTCTTATAAGGCCCCATCAAGTATTAAAATGCCACAGTAAGGTCTCACTTGAGCCTTCTCTTCTCCAGGCTGAACAATCCCAACTCTCTCACCATGTCTTCATAGGAGAGGTGCTCCACCCCTCTCTCCATCTTCATGGCCTCCTCTGGACCCAATCCTAACAGGTCCATGTCTTTCCTGTGATGAGGACCCCAAAGCTGGATGCTGTAATTTGGGGAGTCTAATGAGAGTGGAGTAGAGAGGGAGAATCCTTCCTTGACTTGCTGGTCACACTGCTTTTGATGCAGCCCAGGGTATATTTGACATTCTCCCATTTCTCTCTTTGTTTGCTTTTCTTTTGTTCATTATCCAGCATTTGATAGGGAAACCATACCACACAAAATTCAGGATTTTATTCACTTAGCCATAACCTCAGGAGCCATCTCCTTTTGCCCTTCTAAAAGAAGGCAATTTTCCTCCATCTCCGCTAGCCCAGTTGCCAAGTGCAGCTGTCTTATAATTTCCTATCAATAAGGGAAGAAATTGAATGATTTTTCCTTAATAAGTAGGATCTTTGGGAGGAGAAAAGTAGGGGTTGAGTCTCCTCAGGTTAGCAAATGAAGACGGGTACCCAGATCCTTTGAAAGATAAAAATAGAGATTTTCAATCTGTATCTTGCTTCAGGCATTCCAAGTGCAGAGAAATGTCAAGACCATGTCAGAGAGGCCTTTCAATGTAGACAGTCGTTTCAGGAAGGAAAGACCATTCCTCACTGTCATTAACTGGATACATTTTCCACCCTCAACTGGTTGCTTACCTCATTCACTCTGTCAGCAGATTGTAGGGAAGGGATGTCAATGTGGGTGTTAGGGCACATCTGTATGCTTATGTGTATGCTGCTGTACATTTTTAAGCTGCTGGTGAATCAGTGTTTGGCTATATTAGGACAGTGGCATGCCCAGAAGCTTTATAAGTGGTTTCTAAAAAAGATTTGAGATGCTATTAAGCCCTCAGCCAGGAGTGAATTCCATCTCACTTGTCTGATACCACAGCCTGGGCTCCCTATACCAAGAACTACTTCTGTATTGTCTCTCTTCCCGGTGTGCTCCAGGTGCCACCACAGTAGGAATATTACTCAGAGGGTTTTGCAGGGAGACTGTATCCCAGTTACAACCTAATTTAAGACTGATGAAAGAAAGTAGTGCCCAGTACCCAAATGGGAGGACAGAATCATCTGAAAGAAAGCAAAATCATAGCTCATGCAGAACATTGACAAAACAGGCTATTGGAGCCAGCCAGGAGGAGGTAATGGAGAAAAGGAAGGTCTGTGGCCTGGCTGGGCACAGAGAGCTCTGAGTTAGCACTGACCTGAGCAGACAGTCCAGATGGTGCAAAGGTGCAGGTCAGTGCTGCACAGAGATAACCAGCTTGGTTCTGGAAGCTATTTCACATTTTTTATGTGGCATCCTACCTGAGCTGCCTGTACAGGTGAAGGACTGAGCTAACTTCCTTGGAAATGGCTTAGGTATTTTCACGTTGCATTTCACAGGTCGTAAAGGCAGAAGATTGAAATTGTACTGGGTACTTCTCCACTCACTGCTAATACATGTAGTAGTAGGTAGTAGTAGTAGGTACATTTTAGTAGATGTAGCTGTGACCAGGAGCTGATTGCATTAAGTACCTCTCTGCCGAGGGAGGCTGTGGAGTCTCCTTCACTGGAGATACTCAAAAACAGTCTGGATTCAATCCTGTGCCATGTGCTCTAGGATGGCTCTACTTAAGGAGGGAGGTTGAACCAGATCACCCACTGTCATCCCTTCCAACCTGACCCATCCTGTGATGGTTTCAAAAGACTAGATTTGTTGGTTTGGGTTGGTTTTGTTTGTTTGTTTGTTTGTTTGTTTGGGTTTTTTGTTGGTTTTTTTGGGTTTTTTGTGTTTTAAGTAAAAAAAAAATACTTCAGAATTTGGGATTTCACTTTAATGATCAATTTCATTTCATGTAGATTTTGCAGAGTTCAGCTCTTGAATAACACTCTGACATTTAAAAAAATAATTTGACAATGTCCATTCATTCTTAAGGGCCATATGGCAGTTTGTAGGAAAAGAGAATGAATGTTAGGGGAAGTTAACTGCATAGTGGAGTTGTAATCACAGGAATCCTGTCAGCTGTAGTGTGATGCCCTTTGATTAATCTTTGTAGCAGAAAGAAAATATGTACTAATGAGTTTGTTTATTAGCATTTGTATAATTTTATAGTTGCACTTAATTCTTAGAATGTTAATTGCTATCTGTGATTAATCCCCCTCATGCAGAAAATTTTTCACCAGTGGCTATGTCTTTAAGACTTTGTCTTGATTCACATGTAATTTAAGTTGACAAGGACTCCAGCAGTATAAAAGAGAACAAAGAGCTTAGTTTCAGTGTCTAATTGAGTTGTGGCTTCTGTATGGCTGATGCAGGACTGGCTGGAAGTACTTTGATAGTAATATTAAATCTCACCACTCCCTGAGTGAGGATTGAAGTAATTAGCAGGGCTTCGTGCCAAAAGGCAATGCAATTCACCATGATCAAACCTAATTCAAGATTTATGGAGTGAGAATTTCAGTTATTTCTGGATTTTCAGACTACTGATGTTTCTGCTTTGAAGGCATTCTGACAACCTGTTTGTGTTTGTATATGTCTTCTATTCAGTATATGCAGTTTCTAGTGGGATTCCTAACCAAGACCTCTGAAAGCTTTTATATTGCAATGTGAGGAGGAACTCTAAAGTTCCAGATATCTGTTCATTGAAATGGATGCTGTGATTTTCAGTTCTCTTCCATGATGGCAAGGAAAAGCAGACACAGCAATACCCATTCTTGGAAAGATTTTTTTACCCCCTCATTATTCCCTATTATAGTGTATGCTGTGTAATTTTTAACAGCAATTTAAAAGTACATCCCATAGCTGCCAGAGCTAGTAGGAATGACTGGGCAAAGCCCCTTGGCTAAACTTCAGGTCAAAAAGATTTATGTGCACTGAGTTCTATCCTGGAGCCCATAGAGTGCTGACTCTGCCCTAGCAGGAGGGTGGCACTGCTCAGTTCAGCTTAGTGGCATCCAGAACTCCTGCTCCAGGGGAACTCTGACACTTGTGTGTCAACCAAATAAAGATGTAAAATTTTCCAGTTTCCCACTAAAATGTTTTTGCAAAGCATGCAGTTCTGGAAATAACAAGAAATTTTGATCCAGGCACTTTGTTTTGTCATTTGTAATATAATTATATAGATTAATATAATAAGGAAGGCCTTGATATTTTTCCAAAGGTCAAAAGAAATTGAAATTATGCCTTCACACTTTTTAAAATCATACTGCTTGTTCATTTTCTTTGTTGAAAGCATGAAAGAGGTCAATGCGTTTGATAAAACATTTTTATTTTCTTGAAGCACCAAAAGCATAAGGATTTCATCCTGAAAAGGATAAAGATGGAAAGCTTTGCTTAAATGTCTCTGTGGTCAGAAAAGGAAAATAAAGGCAGCATTCTACCCATTTATTTGTGAGGCTACTTTCCTAGCAGCCACAAATGATTTTCCTTCCACATACTCATACAGGTAACTACTCAAACATGCAACTAAAAGTGACTGTTTGAAAATCAATGTGCATATCTTTCATGGATATTAAATGAATTTCCGTCACCCATGGATTTGGGATTGTTTGTATGATAATCTTCTCACCAGTCAGATGTGCATGTGCATTGCTGGGCAATTTTCAGATGTGAGACTACAGAAGGTTTAGGCTTTGTATTAGTCCATGGGAAATATTCCTTTGGCTTATCTTTGAGAGCATGTCTTGATGTAGAGTTATTGGCTTAGAGTCCAATATCTAAATTGTGAAAGATGCTTCAGGCCAGGACATCCTTTATGTGTAAAGTGCAAAAGCTTTTATTTATTTAGTATGAGACAGTGTTAATAGCATTTAGCTCAGAACAAGAAGGGAGTGGAAAAGCCTGCAGGGAATCCATACAGTTGTATGCTGCTCTGCAGAGGAATGTCCCTGTCTTTCCATCTTAAAGAGTTGAAGTGTACATTCCATTATTTAGTTGGCCAGCTAGGATTTTTTGATGTGGAACAACTCAGCAGGACATCAGTGTGAGCTCTGGCTTGGATTAGCTCACATAGAGCAGGTATAGGAGTATCCTCATGAGAACTTGTCAGGACTATAGTAATTTGGGGAAGTTTTCTTTGAAATGAAATATACCTATTAGAAAACAAAACAAAAAAAAATTATGCAAGTCCAAGAGGAAAAGTAAACCTATGCATTAAGGAAGAAATTTATTTTCAGTTGGTCCAAATCAAGCAGAGCAAGCTGTAAACACTGGTCTGCAACACTCAGACTGAGTATCCTATTCACCAGTTATTTTGGGGATCTTCCCTCTTTCTGTTTCTCTTCCTTTGAACAGAAGTTTCAGTTTTTCAAAACTCATACAACTAGAGAGCATGTCCTGCCTTCTCTCCCACCTAAAGGCATTTGATCTTCTCTCTCACCCAGCTGACTGTAAATCTGGTCCTAATGGTTCTCTTTCTGAAAGGTGTTAAGTAATTACAGGGAAGTTGTACTCAATTACGGAGCCAATGACCCAGATTCAGCTGACCTGACTTTTGCCTTCAATCTTAGAAGCACTTATTCCACAATTATGATTCCCTCAAAAGCTAGTGCAAAGGGAAAACTGCTTCTAAAGAATGGTTAAACCTATACAGAACCAGTTACCACTAAAGGAGCCTGTCTTTTTATTACCATAGAGAAAACCTGAACCTTGACTTTAAATGAGGGTGCTAACTTTTAGATATCAAAATCTAAATGAGTTCTCTGCCAACCAAGCTTTCCCAAGAGTGGTAAAACCTTTTAAAGCAGCAGAGGAAGGTGTTGCAGGACAAGTAAATAGCACATTAATTTAAGTTAAGGCTGGAGATCAACTTAGCTGATTTAATCCTCCTTCTGAGTAGTTGGTATGTATACTAAGCATAGTAATCTATTAAATAGCCTTGTTACATGACTAGAGATGGGAATTTGGGAGCTGAGTTATAGATGCTTATCAGGCAAAGTGTTGAAATTAATGTAAGGAGTTAATAAGGGCTTGTAGAAGATTTGCCAAGTAACATTTCCAACATAGTACAGAACACTGCAGCATTTAAATCTTAGCACTGTGATTGAAAAGCCTTCTGACTGAGATGTAGCCCTCCTTCTCAGCTGTTGCCTTCCCTGAGGCTAGGGGGGAAGTAAAATTGAAGAAAAATATGAGAAAATATATATAGGATCCACTACTAACTTTTCTTCAAATATTAAAAAAAAATATTTTTAAATTATTTTGTCCTCATTCTGTCATTTCCAGCCTATGGCTTGCACACAGACTTGAAATTGATTTAAATACTGCTCTTACAAAATCTTACATTGAATTGTAGAAAGTTAAATTGTGAAGAAATATTTGATAATTTCTCATATCTAATGAAAAAATGATGTATTTAAGAATAGTTTTTTCATTAAATGTTTTTTACTTTTTTTTTTTTTTTAATGAACTAAGCTTTTTTTCAAGAAGCCCAGACCTTAAATATTGTCTTGATTCTCTTCATTGTTGGAAAAAAAGACCACCTGCACATATGTGAGATGATTTTAGCAGTGTTGGCCCACTGCTGGCTCTTAAGAACATTCTTGGCTAACAATATGAGGCAGTTCTTCAATTCTTCTGTGCTCTAAGATGAAAAGAACAAAAGATCCTTAGTTATATGTATCTCATTCTTGCAGGTTTATATCCTTATGTAGAATTCCAGCATTTAGCTGGAATGTGCTTTTGTGCCCCTGTGTGTAAAATGAGATTAAGAAATCACACACTGTGTCTCAGATCTGCTTCCTGCATTTCCCTGGCTCCAGCATCCCTGTGACCAACCCCATGGATGAGAGGCGTCATCTTGCGTTTGTGTTGGGTGGATGTAATTAGTGCACTGAACTATGAAAGGCTGGGAGCTCATTTAAAATTAATTCTACCAAAATAGCATTTCACTGGAGTGAGGAGACGGATTATTATCTCTCAAAAAATCTTCAGCTGAAGTAAGAGAAAGAAAATGTTTCTAGCTGCATTCCTTTACCTACAATCAAAATGCAGCACCCTTCATTGACACTGACTGTTAACTTAAACAGAAAAACAAACTTTAAGGTTTTATTCTTTGTGTCTTAGAGACATTGGGCTGCATCATGAACACACTGAAATCAGTGCTAGAAGTCTCACTGTGAAGTATGCTTTGAAGAAGTAATAAGTAGTCATGCTTATGGTAGATAAAAACATACCTGTGTAATGAACCATCCAAAGAACTAATGGGATTTTAATGGGATTGATTTGATATACCAACTTTGTACTGTCCTCTTCATGGGATGTGGGATTTATTTTACAATATGTATATGTTGGGCCTGGTGTTCAAATGAAATCAGGACCTGCAACTGGATCCTGTAAAAGCAGCATCAGCTTCTCTTCTGTGGCTTTCTAGCCAGCCATATATCGTACAGCAAGGGTTTCTGGGTGCTGCAGATGCTTGAAAACCTGGTCTTAATTGTGGGAGAATTTGGAAAAAAAATCTGTTTGTAGAGGAGAAATACAAGAGGCTGAGTAATCTCCACTGAAGTTCATGAGAACTGCTCCTCTGCAGAGCAAGACACCCAGACCCTGGGTGGCAGAGCTCTTAAGTGCACACTCATTCCATTCGTGTGAACATTATAGCAGCAGCCCATTTCTGTCTGTCCCAGAGTGGCAGCTGGGAGAGCTACCTGAAATGTTTCAGTATTCATGGTGTCTCATTGTTTTTACAGACAAGGGCGAAAGAGTCTTTTATTTTTCTACTTTATCTGCAGGCAAAACCAGCAGGTGTATTTCAAAGGTGATCGATCTTTTTATCATGTTTTTCCTGGTGTCTGTTTCTTCGATAACTCCCATCTCCTAAGTGGATATGTGCTATCCATCACAGCCTTGCAGAGATGGGTGAGCAGTTCCATTATTCATTTGCCTCATTTTTATATACTACTATGGAAATGGGTAAGGGTTTGTTTTTTTTTTAACCTGCCTAGTCCTTAAACAAAATAGAAGCTGGGAATTAAAGGAGAAATAAGAGAGATTACTTCTTGCTCTGGAAGTGTATGCACCCTGGAGGCAGTGCCAACAGTATGATCTTGCCAGATATTTGCTCCCTTCATTGTGAGAAACACTGTTTCTCAACACTTCAATAAGGTCTGAAGGTATAAAGCAGTTTGCAGTATCAAACCCAGAGTATCTAGCAACTTGTACTTGCCATTTTTGCCGGTTTTTTTCACATTTCTCAACCTTAATTTATAAGCCTGGAAACTTATTTTGTAAGAGAAAAAAACACAAGTTAAATGTAGGGCTAGATGTTTATTCTTTCCCTCTGTGCCAGCCTCTTTTTCTTGCTTCTGTCACATATTTTTGGGAGAGCTAAGCCTTTGTACAAAGCTTTGTGCTCTTTCAACACCTGCTGCTGGCATTTTCTGACCTCAAGTTCATGTGATTTTTCAGTGCAATAAGCAGTTCTCAGAAATATAATTTTGAAGGTATCAAGTGGGCTCATCTGAAAGGGAGCCAGTGCAGCAGCCTGGGTGTAGTGCTGGATCTTGGTCAGGAACCAAGATCCAAATATGTGAGAGGGAACAAACCAGCCTCTTGGGTTAGGTGCACTTGATATTGGTCACATTTTGGGACAGTCTTCACTTTGAAGTTGCTCTTTCCTTGGAACTTCTGAAACTCAAGGTTTGAAGTATTAAGTAAAAACTTGAGTAGCGTAGAACAAAGAGTCTGATGTGTTCCAGCCCTTCCTCTTGCACCAACGTCTGACTAAAATTTGGGCTGTACTGTAGATTTTCTCTTCTTACTGAAGTCTCTTAAGGTATACTAGGACTTAGCACTGTTTAACACAGGTGCTTACTCCTAAATTAACTCCTAGAATCATACATTTACTGCAAAGAGATTAAGACTATATTATAATAGTGTTAAAGTAACAAGGGGAGCATTTTGCCCAGATGCTTTTGTTCACTCTGAGCTCTCCATCTGCAGATGTAATAAAGCCACTTTGGAGCTATCTCTCTAGAAAGTCAGTCAGATTCACCCTTAAGAGTGACTTGTGATTCTCTGCAACTTTGGCTCCTGACAAGAAGGATTAGGAATTCTTCTTGTTGCATTCGTAGTCACCAGTTTCATCAATAGTTTATTACATATCTATAGATTTTTCATATACATTATTTTAGTTTATACTTAAGTAATTTATTGGATTTTGTGTTTAAGAGATTCATTTACATTCTTTGGAGTCTCAGGCTTTTCAGGCCAGTTATCTTTGCATTTCTGCTGATTTGCTGTCGTGCTAGCAGAGCAATAAGATTATCTTTACTTCATTTCAAACAATAACAATAAGATGATCATTACTTCAAAACAGTCACCATCACTTTACAGTGGTGCTTTCATTTTCTCAATGATTTAGAAAATTCTGGTAGTGGCATACAGTAACATGAGTGGGTTTCTTGCTTTGGTTTCTAAAAGAGATAAAATCTCTTTGAGAAACAAATTATAGTTATTCATGTTCTCCAAGTCTATGATACTGTGGCGCTCCTGGAGAGTGAGTATAACATTAGATTTTGCCAATAAACCTAATTTTGACTGAAATACCTATGGCATTCCGCATCTCTCTGGCATACTTACAGTTTCATGTTCTGTACCAAGATGAAGCTTATTTTTCTTAGAATTACAGTAAGCTACAGTACTGCCCTGCCAGTGACAGATAACCGAAGGCCTCTCCTGCATTCTTTTAAACAAAGTCCTTTGAATAAAACCTCACAAAACCAGATTCAACCATATCCCCTCTTAGTTTGCATTCCAGCTCTTCAAGCAGGTTCAGCACACTATTATTCAGAACATTTTATGCTAGCTCTTTACTTGTAACTTTATTACTAACACCAAGAAGTAGTTTACCTTCTAAACTTTATGCAGTGTTACAATAATTTTTATGAGTAACTACATTTTCATGATCCCTAGAAATTACAAGTTTTTAATGTTAAGATCAAAGACATTTCATCTGGGGGGGAAAGGCCAATTGCATTAGAAAATCTAGCTATTATCCAAGAGGAACAACACACTTGTAATTTTAAATTCATTTTGATCTGTCTTCTGTTGAGACTAACCCTATGTTTAGATCACTGGCAATGACTGCCAAATTTTAACAGGGACAAGTGTTACCGAACGCACTGGATGCTCTGGGAGGAAGAAGGAGGGTGGGAATGAGGGAAGATTACGGGACCCATGTGTCCTGTCATTCCACTGCTCAGATGAGCTGGGTTAGGTGTGCAGTCATTTTTAGGCACATGCCAATGCCAGCAGCAGCCTTGCTTCCTTTGCTGCTGGGGTCTGCTCTACCTGCACAGCTGTGCCCAGCACAGCCAGCGTGGTGGGAACTGGTGACCATCAGCTACTCCTGAGCTGCCTCAGTGCAACTACTCCGTGCTTATAAGTTGAACCTTGCTGTTGACACCATGCAGAGAGGTGTATTTTTCCCAGCTGTAATAAAACAGCTGTCCTTGATCTGTTCAAAGCTTCAGAGGGAATTCCCATCACACCCTGGGTCAGCAGTACTGATAACAGTCATTACGGGCAGGATTAAAGGCCAGTGTGTGCCCCTCTCTGTCCCTCTCATCTACCTTCACCTAAACCATAGATGAAATTCTAGGTTAGGGAGGGCATCACATTGCCTCCACTCAGAAAAGAGAGATTACAGAGAATCACACTTTCAGCCAAAAATATACCCTTTTACAGTCAGCCCAGGCTGCCTGTGAAGATGCTGGGAAGGTGTGGGGGGGGGAAACACACAGCAGCAGCTGAGAGTGTCGGCTGTGTCTGCAGAGTAGGTTGGCTGTAATCAGAGAGAGGCAGCACCCTCTGCTTGATCTGCTGCCAGAAACTACTGAAAACAGTCAAGTGGCTCAGAAGCACCAGTAGAACTGGCCCATGCACTCAGATCAGCTAATCCTAGAAGGTGTCATTCCCAATCCCATAAATCAGTTTGAGCCATGGTAGAGATGAGCCGCTGCTTGGTGGCCATCACGACAGAGGACTGACTCCCCCTTCATCCCTCTTACACCAGCCCTTGACTTCGCCCTGCTGTTGTGCAGCTGCACAGGGAATCAGCCTTGTCAGAACAGAATCAGCATCAGCCTTGTGAACTGACCTGGGAGGAGAATTTGCTCTTTGGGTTTTATTTTTTCCCTTCCAGACCTATCCATCCCCGGCCCCCCTGGCCACTCAGGTGCATGAGTGCTTGTGAAAGCACAGTTG
>VXAX01000826.1:2717690-2772301 GCA_013399835.1 Leptocoma aspasia
TTAATTATCATCCATCCCCTGGAAAACCACAAAAGATTAACTAAAAAGCATTTGTGGTGCATAGAACTGTCATAATGCCTCCCATGCTGGCTTTTGGATATGTTGCTTGCATTGTCTCACATTGGTTCTCTTTTTTTGCGTTCTTGGTATCATACCAAGTGCTGAAGTTAGATAAATGCCCAAAGCAATATTTCTGCAAAATGTTCTGTATTTTGAGCTCTCTGTTTTGGATTGTTAGTAGCTCCCTCCAGTGTCGTTCATAAATGTGGAGGTCATCATAGTAGGTCTGAGCTGAAAGCAAACCTTTTCATTCTGTTCCTAGGAATCCCATCTGTACTTGGAACAGGAAAAGTGTTTTCAGTTTGCAGCTCCAGCCACTAGTATAATTAGCCATCGTGTGCTATGGACTGGAAATCTGGTACATTGCATTCAAGAGCTGTAATTATTTACTCGTATCTTCTCTACTTTATTACTACTGGGAAAAGTCATTCTTCCAGATGCTCCTGGGAGAATGTGCACATACAGTAAACAATAATGATAAGCCTAGCCTTGGGCTGGTCAATATCTTTAAATTTTATGGTCCTCACCTAATAATCTGAGAAGGTAGTAATGCCTTAGGATAATGACTGACCTAACCTACAAGGTAATTAGAAAGTTTACTTTTGTATCACTTGACAAAGGAGACAGAAAGTTGAATTTCCTTATTGCTTATAGAGAAATTGCTTGTCTCTTTAAAACCACCCCTCCTGTCTAACTAGCTGTCTTCTGAATACATGTTAGTCAAAATGACATGGAACAAAAGAATAATAAATCAGAACAATAAAATAACAAGAAGCCGTTTCTTAAACCTGAGTCCAAGAGTTCAGCTATCATGGAAGGAGGAGAATGTGGAACATGAAGGGCTGAAGAATACATAAGAGACAGAAAATGTGTATCTTGATAAATAAACAATTTTAGCCGTCAAGGAGAAAAAGCTTCTAATCTAAGCAGAATATCTTCTAATAAGGGAAACAAAATTGATGACAAGGAAAAAAAATAGAAGAAAATAGTTATGGTAGTAAAGGACAATTGGGAAAGACTAAAGAGCTGCTATAATTGGAGAGAAAGGAAAACATACCTCCCTTTTAGCATAAGTTGAGAATATTGTGCTATAATTGTTTTTTCTTACTCACCTAAAGTTGTGTTAATGTTAGAAAGCATGGTAACTTAGTGGAGCAAGTCCTTTTGAAATCAGAATCCCACAACAGCATGTAACAACCTTTCCCTGACTGTCACGGCAGCATTTGAAGGTTGTGTTCTGGGTTCCCCAGAACACAGGTTAAACTAAGAGCGTTATTGTGACTGTCAGTGGAAGCCCAGTCAGAGAAGACTGATTTAAATTTGATTAAGAAAGGGTATGGAGAGTAGTACTTTATTTTACCTTAGAAACAACAGATGGACTCTTCATTTGCCTGTTAGTGCTGATTTTATTGAAGGAGGATTAGTGTCCTTGTGGTGGCTCTGTTATGTGGTGCTGCTGCACTGTTCACATTTCAGAAGGTCTCCAGGAATATTCAGAGCTCAGGACCAGGGCCAGATCAGAGCGGAAGCAAGCCCAACCGGGAATGAAGCTGTCTCCATCTTTCAGGCAGTATTAAAACCATCAAGTTGGTTCATCTTGTCCCCACCCTTCCAGGTTGAATTGCCCCCTCAACTGCACCCATGTGACCTTATCTGCATTTCCAGTGGTGAATTTGTAGAACACATTTTGCCAATTGCTTTGGATATCAGAATCTTTGCTGAGCACATTGGTCACAGTAGTCTTTTGAAGATACACTTTTTGAGACTTTTATGGTTACTGCAACTTGACCTTTTACCTGTCAGTGTGATTCTTTTTGTCAAAGAACCTAGAGAAAAATAACTACTCTCATGATGGGGTTTGTGGGAGCATATAGCTGATGATTTTATACTCTTCCTCTGTTGTTTTTTTATTCATGAGGGAGTACTTCCCAAAATAGCTCCAGCTTTGGTTTCAAAGGGTGAATTTCATGCAAATGTCTAGTCAGTATCCAAACCCTCACAGTAAATCAGAATATTTTCCTCAGTCTTTGAATCTTCATTGAGTCCACATGATTTATTTATCTGAGACTGCAAGGTTTCAGCTTCCTAAAAGACTTTCTATTTTGTCTGCGGTCCATAAAATGCTTCCACAGGTTCATTTAACACTAAGTAAAAGCATGTCCTTCAGGGGTTGACAAGACTTCAAAGACAAGAACTTTTTTTTAATTGACTGCTCTGTTTCATCATTAAGCCATGCTTCAATGTGTATGTCAAAAACTTGCTGTTGAGAAGCAGGTCAAAGGCACAGGAGTAGGAAAGAAAAGCCTGGGGAAGCTCTGTATATTAAGCAATGAGTTCAGGAACCAAAGACAAACAGTAGGGAGTGTTGGCTAAATCAGGTAGGATGAACTCTTTTGTCACCACTTCAGCTGTAATGAACTAGTAGTTGTTGGTCTTTTTCCTCTGACAGAAGTCAGAGTGGGATGAATTACCTGACATTTTTCTCCAGGTAAAGTAGCTCCTTCACGAATTCTAGTGGGAGCTGCTTTTTTTCTTGGTCTCTTCAGGAGGCTATGTAAGAAGTTGTCTGCTGCTTTTGTTGTCTGAAGATCACATGTCCAAATGCTTTTCATGACTCCATGCAGAAATTCGGAAATTCAGAAATCTCTCAGATTACTACTAGCTAATATTTTACCTCTGTCACAAGTCTTTGGGCATTCAGATGAGAACCATTCAGAATAAACTCCTCTGCAGAGTCCAGATTATTATTTGATACAGCAAGTAGCCATGAACACTTGTAGAAAAGTATTTGCCTTAATCATTCTCACAGCTGATACACATCATCCAAGTGTCAGGGGATACTGGTAGGGCTTTAATGGCTCTAGCTATGGTGCTGAACTGGGGAGAGGAGGAAGTTCAGTATGTTACATTAGGATGCTATTCTTCCATTTAAAAATTTCCAAGCTTTTTAGAAACTGATACTGTGAAAAGATAGATTAGAACCGTGCCAGAGAGATTGGTATTATGCACTTAGATAGAAGTGCCGAAATGATGCTGAGCAAACAAACTTGATGTTGACAATTTATCATCTGAGTCCTTAAACTTTGGGACTTGCAGCAACTGAAACAGCACTACTTGCCTCTGCTGAATTGCTCTGTACAACCTGGCATTGCTGCAAAGACTTGGCACTGAGGCACCTCAGATCTGATCTCAGTGGTAGATTGATGTGGAGAAGAATCTTAGAACTTTGCATCTGTTTAGTGTCAAAATCTTATACTTCTGAGTAGTTGTTTTTCATACTCTTACTCCTGGAGCTTTTTGGTTTTTAATGATTAATGTGGCTCTGGATCAGGGTCAGAATCTTAATCTTGAACTTTCTACCTGTTTTTAAGTAAAATTCAGACTTGGGTCTAAACTGTGTCCTGTGTCTTTGACTTGTTATGGAAGAGACAAAAAATGCTGTAGTTCATCCAGTCTCTGAGTTGGTTTGTTTGGCCTGCATCCTTGTGAGACCCAGAATCTTCTCTGAATTTTCTCTTGCTGTTGCCGTACTGCTTTCTCTGTTTCTTTACACTTCTCTCTGTCTTCAGCACAAGTTCATAATATATAGTGTGATTTCTTGATGCATCTAGCAATCTTTTCTGCCTTTCTGTTCCTGTCAGAATGGCACTTTCCTGGATCCTCGTGGGTCCCTAATTACACCCCAGACCCTCTTAATGCCAACTATATTGGTAGGAATGGTTTGCAGGGACTGTTCTAGAGAGGTGAGGATAAGTGGCTCTCAAGGGTTTCTAACAGGATGGAGAATAAGATGAGTTTCAGGACTTTGTTGTCACAGGGATGTGATTTAAAACTTAGTGTTCTTCACAAATAAAACCAGGAGTTTCCTTACTCTTTCAAGGAAAGAGAGGACTTTTTTTCATCACTGTTGGGAGGCTCTGTGATTCCAGCTGGGATCTTTGTGTGCTTTACCATACAACTTGGCACCAAGAGAAAATTCTGAGGGTGAATGTTTTCATGTGTGCTGGAATATACATCAGGTAATATTTCCTTTTTCACTATACACATGAGATGAGCAGATGCTCAGAGATTAATATGCTAATAAATAATTTTCTGGCCCTGACCCAGCCTGCTACAACATGGGTTGCATCCATGCAGCAAAGATATCTCATCAGCCTGAGACACGGAGACATCTGCAGTCATGTCAGACAGCCCAAGCTGGAAGTAGTCTGTGATCCATACTAACACCCACATCATGCCCAGGCTGTGTCTGGTAGAATTCTGGTTTGCCAGAACCAAATGGGTCATTTAATATTTGATCAATATGCATGTACTTGTACAGACATGAGCCCCATTTTTCATTTCTGATACAAGCGTGGCCTGAATAAAGTAATTTAGACCTGGAAATTGTGAGTCATTCTCATATAGACATTCCCTGCACAAATGTTCTTCCCTTTTTCACAAGTTTTAGACAATCCTATCTCTACCCCCAAACAGGAGATGTACCCTGTACCCATGCTGCAGAAACCACAGGTCTCATATCTGTGGTACTATCTGTGATCCACCAGTAGGGATGTAAGTGGTTTGAAACCACTTTTTTTGATTCTTTTCGTACAAGTCAATGGCTAAGTCTTTTGAACTTACCAGAGGAATATCAGCCACTAATTCTCCAGAGTTCAATCTTTGTTGTTTTGTGTACGTTTGGAAAAGAGAGTCTCAAAGAGACATCCAAATTTGCCTATGGATTTATTCTCAGATCCAAAGTTGTACTTCTCTGGATCGTTTTTAATACATCATGGTTTAATCCTAGTGGGCAGCTGAGCCCCATAGTGGCTTGGTCTTCCTCTTCCAGTTGGATGGGTGAAAGAATCAGAAGGGTAAAAGTGAGCAAACTCGTGGGTGGCGGTAAAGACAGTTTAATAGGGAAAGCAAAAGTTGCTTTTCAAGCAAAATGGAACAACAAATTTATTCACCACTTACCATGGGCAAGCAGGTGTTCAGCCACCTCCAGGAGAGCAGGGCCCCATCACGTGTGATGGTGACTGGGGAAGACAAACACCATCATGACAAACACTTCTTCCTGGAGCTTCCATTGCTGAGCATGGTTCCATATGGTCTGAAATATCAGCTGGGGTCAGCTATCCCAGCTGTGTCCCCTCCCAACTCCTTGTGCACCCCCAGGCCCCTCGCTGGTAGGGTGGGGTGAGGAGCAGGAAAGGCCTTGGCTCTGTGTGAGCACTGCTCAGCAATAACAAACCCATCCCTGTGTTACCAACACTGTTTCCAGCACAAATCCAAAACACAACCCCACACAAACTACTATGAAGAAATTTATCTCTATGCCATCCAAAATCAGTACAAGTATGAAGATGTTGAATTTTTTACCAGAGTAGCAAAACCCCTAATAGACCGTAATAGCCTATGTATATTTACCTTTGATTTGAATTTTTATTTTTCTTTAATAAATTAAATTAGGTTTACATTTAATTTTTAAATGGATAACCTAAGATAGTCAAAGAACCTTTCGTGCATTACAATAGTAACCATCTCAGAGTAATTTCCTAAACATGGAATCTAAGTGTTTTTCAAGCTGGAATCAATAAAGGTTTAAGAAGAAAATCCTTTCCCTCTCAGCAGAAGGGATTGTAATTTTCCCTGAAGAGCTCTTTCAGTCAGTTCTTTCAGAGATGAGCTCCATTGGTTAGAGCATGATGCTTATAACACCCAGGCTGTGTGTTCAATTCCCTGTATGGGCCATTCACTGAAGAGTTGGACTCGATGATCCTTGTGGGTCTCTTCCAACTCAGAACATTCTGTGATTCTGTGAAAACACAAAGTGAGTGTCCTGCTACCACCTTTAGTGGTTGTGTAGATTTCACTTAGCTTACTTGGAGCTGTGTTGGGAGTCAAGGGAAGAGTCAGTGTTCAGAGTGACAGGTTTTCAATTTCTGGTAAGAAAATCAATTTTAGAGACTTTGTCAAGTAGCCACTGATGTGGATGCAGAAGATAGTTTGCCTTTAATGTTTTGAATGTTAAGTGTGGCAGAAAGCTGGTTTTACTCAATAAGCAGTGGCTGACGTGAAAGACGGGATCTTTCTCCCAGAGGAGAACTGTGACTTTTGCAGTGCTTTTCAGATGGCTGAAGGCTGTCTTGGCCAAATTTCCTGCTTCTGTAAACGGCAGAAGTGTCACTGAAATCAATGGAATAGCTTCATTTCACATCAGTAAGCAGGTTCTCTCCTACACAGTATCTTCCTTCTTCTGGTTGCTGGGAATAGTCATTCTCCCTGTTTGATTCAAAAAAGTAAAGGGACGTAGCCTACCTGACTGAGCTGGTTATTGTGTTGGCAGTGGAAAAGGGGAAAGGTCTTAAAGGGAATGTATACATTTCAGGGAGTTATCAGCCACTGAAAGCAATGTGATGGCCATTAAATGCTTGATTTTGCAAATCTTTTTGGGGCAGATTAATTCCTGTTTAAGTCAGGGGATTGTAACAATAATGAAATGTTTTATGTGCAGGCTTTCCTATCTAAAAGGAAGCTGTCTGAAGCTGTCTTATACAAAATGCTGTACAATATTATGTGCAACAAACACGCTAAAAAATAACATCGGTAACATTTAAGTTTGGAAGACGGTAATGGAGAACTGAATCCTTAAATACAGGAATTAAGGGAACTGCTGGTGGATGGGACAGATATTTGGGTGTGAGATTGCTTTTCTTTCCGTGGTGGAAGTAGACAGTCAGAATCAGTATATGTTGAAACCTGGAGGCTGAACAGTCAAGGATGGTGAATGAGAATTTTTCTGGGGGTGGCACTGATGCAGTGGCATTCAGAGGAAACGTTGCCATGGTATTCACAGGCTGATGTGAACGTATAGGAGATATAGAAGAAGAAAAGCTCTGAAACCAGTGCCAGGATATGGACAGAAAAAGCAGGAGGATGCTGAAATCTCTCATTATCTAAAAGTGGCATTCTGCCTTTGTATGTTAGCAGTTTTCTTTTCCTTCACAGCAGCTTTTGTGTAACCCAGTCTTTGACAGTGACACTCAACCATTTGCAATTCATATTAGTTATGTCTTCAATAAAAATTTTCGCTCAAAATGATGTCCTTTTAATGTGAACTGATATAGCCAACCTTTAGTCATTAGTTCATTTCTCTAGGTCAGGAGACTCAGATGCTGTATTGTGTCAAGATTTGGTTGTATGTGCACCCCAACGCAGTTCTGGATGATGATGATGCAGTAGGATACTGCATCTTGCAGGATGATGATGATCCTGTAGGATACATCATCAGGATGTTGTAGGATACAACAACAGGAGCGCTGCAACCAGGATGGGCAAAAAGGTCATGGCACAGTTGTTTGCATAGGAGGATGTGCAGAATGAGACATTCTGCTGGCCAAATGGGGACACCTGAAGTACTCATAATGCAGCAACTGGGCACCATTCTGTGACCACTTGCACAGGCCAAGGCCACTTATCCCACCTGCCTTTCCATGCAGAATGATGGTCCTTCCTCTGAGAGCAAAGGCTGCAGCTCCGTCTGAGGGGTCTGCACCATCCACCCCAGTGGTGGCCGATGCCTCCACCAAGATGGAGCTGCTGTGGAGACAGGATGCAGCGGAGGCCTCGACTGCAGGAAGTGCCCAGACCTTTGTCCTGTGGCACAGACAGGCAGCAGGCCTGCTCGGGTGGAGGAGCTACTCCTGGACCACCATTGAAAAGGTCAGGAGCCATCTAAGAGTATTAAGAAGGATTAGAGAGCACTGGGAGTGGTGGTAAAGGTCTCTAAAGCACAACATAAAGCTCAATATGCCTCATCAATGTGTGCTCACAGCCCATAAAGCCAGCTGTACCCTGGGCTATATCAGAAGTGCAACCAGCAGGTTGAGGGAGGTGATTCTCCCCCTCTACTCTGATCTCATGAGACCCCACCTGGAGTGCAGTGTTCCACTCTGGGGCCTGACATAAGGAAGATGTGGACCTGTTGGAGCAAGTCTTGAGGAGGCCATGAAGATGATCAGAGGGCTGGACTACCTCTTCTATGAAGACAGGCTGAGAAAGTTGGGTTTGTTCAGCCTGGAGAAGAAGACTCCAGGGAGTTCTTAGAGCACCTTCCATTACCTAAAAGTGCTACAATAGAAGTAGAGAGGAACTTTTCAAGAGTGTAAAGTGATAAGACAAGGGATAATGGGATTTAAACGGAAAGACAATAAGTTTAGATTAGATATAAGGAAGAAATTCTTTATACTGTGAGAGTGGTGAGGAGAAACTGTGGATGCCCCATCCCTGGAAGTGTTTAAGGCCAGGCTGGATGGGGCTTTGAGCAACCTGGTCTAGTGGAAGGAGTCCCTGTCCATGGTGGGGGATTTGAGCTACATGATCTTTAGGGTCCCTTCCCAACTAAACCATTCTACTATTCTATTTTCCCAGTGAAATACACAGCGGAAACCTCCTGCTCCTTCTGCTTTTGTAGCAGATGTAGGTGAAAATGTGCTACATGCCTTGGTTGAATTTGTCTCCTATTAATTACTTAAAACATCCCATGGCAAGTACTGTACCTTTATTAGATACTGGCACCTGTTTATACAGCACCTGATGTAAAGGGTTGTGTTCTGTTGTTGGAAACTGTAGTTGCTGCAGGCATAAAAATAACCAGCACTATTGGTTATGATAATCATATTAATGTTTCTGGAGTTCTTGGAGAAGAAAAGGGAATATATTTTTCATCCCAGATGATATTCTCATCTTAATTAAAACATTTATTAATGTCTAGGTTTGGGTGCTAGCTTTTAATAAGCACACTGTAACTAAAAATCCCTCATAAATATGTAAAGCACGTTGGGTTACTCCAAATGTGTCTAGAACTATAAAAATCATATTTTCTTAATGGCAGTACTAAAATATAATGTGCTCATAAATCTGTTTATATGAAAAATATGCAGAAACTAATAAACCATCCAAAGCATTATGATTTTTGAAATTTAGGCCTGTCAGCTATGAAGGCACCAATTCCATGAAATTATGATATGATGTCTATGTTATCACCAACTACAGGTGTATCACTCATTCTAATAAAATTACTGAAAATACATTAAAAATAAAAATAAAATATCCTGAAAAAATATGCCAGCACATGTATTTCCCATATATCAAACTTCTATATTTCAGTGTGAAGGTGTATTTCACCATAGTTGTAAGTAGGTCACTTTTTTTTTTCTTTTTTTTCTAGAATTCATAGAATTTGCATTTCAGGTAGTGTCAGTAAGATAATCATTCCTATCTGGAGGTTGTAATCAAGAGGAATCCTTCCTGAGGGTGTAAAAGCATTTGAGAATTCATATTTATTAAACTGATGCATCTTTACATCTCTAGTTTTGATTAACAACTTTACACAAGGATGGAGAATGTGAATTTCTGTGGTATTTTTAGTGACTGTAATGATCTTTGATAAAACCTGTCCTACAGTGCCATCATTGTTATATATAATTCATCTGATAATCCTTTATCTGGCAGTGAAAAAGAAAAATCCTTTAAAAGGTTGCATAAGCATTTCAACAACTTTCTAGCCTAAATATATGTAAAACTGCAGAATTACATAAAGTATTTAACTGATATATGAATTATAAGCTCTTTATTCAAGACTGAAAAAGCATGAATTTAGCTGATAAATGCTGTATTCCCAAACAAAAAAAAAAAAAAAACCCAAACCTTAAAACCCTGGAGAGGTCACAGGGCAAAGAAGATGGCTGTGCCTTAAATGGCATAAAAATAGTACTAGCAGGTTAAGTTTGATCTTGTGTGCTGGAAAGAGTTTGCTGTAATGGGAGTGTCCTCTGCTGGTAATTTGGCTTGAGTGGGAGCTTCTTGGAGGATGAAAAACATTCATTAAGAAGAAGAAGAAGCAGGTTTTGCATAAATTAAACCAATTTTCTGCTCTTGCCTTTGTAGTACTGAAGTCTCTAGGCACCTAGTGGCCCTTCCATTCCTGGACCCCAATTTTACATATATATATTTATATCTATAATATATATAATAAAATTATATATATATAGTAAAACTACAATAAAAAAGATCAGGCAATTTAATTAGTTAATGTTTATAAATCTCTTTCAAGATGAAAAGAGCTCTGTAAGTGGCATGCATTACTAATTGATAATAATATTTGTTCAGAAATTGAACATTATTAGTGTGCATAAATTAGCTTTCTTCTTAGTTTAATATATTTGTTAATTGTCTTTGCAAAGTTTTTTGCTGTTTTGGTCTGCAAGTTCTTTAAAAGATTCCACTTTGACAGCTGGCAATGAGTAAATGAATATGTTTTTAATGTAGCACAGGTGGTCAGAAGGTACTAGGTATGAACACCATCATGGTTCTGGTTTAATTTATGGAATTAACTTAATTCCATAAGATTTCCAATATGTCAATATGGAAGGAAAATTATAGAAACTTAGGTGGAACAGCAACATGTCTCTGGCTATACTCAATTCAGGAACTTGGAGGGGGAAGGGAGTGGAATAGAAAATCCACTCCTCAATGTGGTTAAAAGATGTCTCCATTGTTTCCAGAGCTAAATGAAGGAACTTAGGTTAAGCTTGTGATCATCTTTGTGAAAGAGTTCAGAATTGTTCCTAGGAAAGACTTTCATCTGGCATAAATATGTGTTGTCTTTAATAATGAGCTTTGTGATTGCATCTTTTTTTCTTATCCATCATATCATTGAGTTTATGCATTGTAGTTTCTCCTGTGATCCACCTTCTTGGCATAGATTTAGAAAATCACCAGGACTTCACAAATGCCAAGTGGTCTGTGACACATTGACCAGCTCCATCTGGAGTATTTACTTTCTTTTTCTTGCATATATATGTTTAAAATTGGTACATACAGATGTCTTCCATGGGGTCACATGCATTTCTGGAATTGCAATTTATGACTGTTATGCAAACTTTATGGCCCTTGGATATTTTCAGGACATCAGTTGTTAATGGGCAGCCTGGGGATTTGGCAGCAACACAACACAGGAATTTCCCTTTCCATTTGAAAGCATGAATTAATTTCCAAGAGGAAATGTAACTATCCCTATCAGCCACTGCTCACTAGTAAACTAGTTAATGCAAATATGTAGGCTGATTGGGTGGAACTGGAAGCATGATTAATTTTTTGCTGTGTTTGCATGTTACCAGTTTTGTTGACCTTTTGAGGGCTAAATGAGCCATAAATGGGTTTTCTGGTAGAAAATTACCACTTATCACCAAGGTGCAGTGGTGAGACAATTGCTTGTATGAATGATGGGTGGAGAGGTGAGTGTCCACCTCTTCAGAAGAAAGTAGATGCCACTGAGCAGTGTCTGCTCTGACCTGGAAGTATTTGACATATGTACTTACATACTGACACAAATACAGGTTGAATGGAGCTCTGAGCCATTGACTTGAAGATGTCCCTGTTTATTGCAAGGACAAGGTGGCCTTTAAAGATCTCTTCCAAGACAAACTACTCTGCATCACTGAACAAAGGAAGGGTAGTAATTTATCTGGACTTTGACATGGTCTCCCACAACACCCTTCTCTTAAACTGGAGAAAGATGGGTTTGATGGGTGGACTGCTAGATTGATAAGAAAGTGGTTGGGTGGTCGCATCCAGAGGGTGGTGGTCAATGGGTGAGAGTCCTGATGGAAATCAGTGATAATGTCCCTCAGGGGTTCATATTGAGACCGGTGTTTTTTAATGTTATTAATCTTGTTTAATGTGTCCTTCATTAATGACATACATGGACTGAGTGCAGCCTCAGCAAATTTGCTGATGATTCCAAGCTGAGTGGTGCTGTTGACAATTGATGGATGAGATGCCATCCAGAGGGACCTGGACCAGCTTGACAAGTGGGTCCATGGGGATTTCATGAGATGCAAGGTTCTGCATCTGGGTTGGGACAATCCCTGGTATCAATCCAGATTGATATATCAAATAATTTATTTGATATATTTGATATATCAAATATATCAAATAATTAATATCAAACCGAACAGATCGGACCAAGAAAGGAAAGGCTAAGAGAGTTGGGTTTGTTCAGCCTGGAGAAAACAAAGGCCTTGCACCCTTCTAGGAGCTGAAGGAAGCCTAGAAGAAAGCTGGCAGAGGGACTTTTTACAGGAGCATGTATTGATGGGACAAGGGGCAGTGGCTTCAAATTGAAAGTGGGTAAATTTAGACTAGATGTTAGGAAAAAATTCTTTACTGTGAGGGTGGTGAGGCACTGGAACAGGTTGCTGAGACATGTTGTCAATCCCCCTAAAGTACTTATGGCCACATTAGAGAGAGCTCTGAGAAACCTGGTCTAGTAGAAGGTATCCCTGTCCCTGGAAGGGGGTTTGGAACTAGGTGATCTTTAAGGTCCCTTCCAACCCAAGCCATTCTGTGATTCTATGATTCTATGACATGCAGTAGCTGAGAGAGCCTTGCTGCAGCCTGGGATACAAGGGAGAATGGATTTTAAAATTCTGTCAACCAGTGAGACATCACTGTGTGGCGTCCCAAGTGATAGCTATGAGGGACATGATCAAAGATGTCTTCTATTCCCTCCTGGAGGACTCAGGACTGTTTTCTTGTTTTTAAAAGTTGTTGGTTTTTTTCCTAATATATATACATAGCACTCAAATGTCAAAGGATCTGATTTTTCTCCTATGTGTATTAGCAAAGATTAATTTATGAATATTTTAAGTTGGAGAATTGTGTTTCCACCCATGGGTATGTGTTGGTTATGTTTAGGATAACTTAGTGATGTATTTTCAGGATAAAGATTTTAATTTTGCTATATGAGGTTTGGTTTTGTTCTTGCTGCTCTTTTGCTCCAGAAACTGGAACAAAAACTGGAACTGGTCTGGAAGTTTTAAAAAACATATTACGAATATTGTAAGTGAAATGAATGTAATTTATAGAATGGTGAACATCAGGCCAGCAGGGCAAAAGGAGGCCCCTTTGAACTCAGGATGAGAGCAGGAGGCACTACAACTCCCACCCTCCCATTCGGCTTCTTATGCAAACTCAGTAGATATAGTTCATTACCACATGTAGTTTAATCCACATTTATTTGCCTTATTCATCTCTAATTGCTTCCTGTCCCATCTTCTCTGCTCCTGTTCTCATTGAATATGTTGGGTATTTTTCCTCTTCTTTACAGACTTACTCCTACCTTCTCTCCTGTGCTGTCTCACCCACATTTCTTAAGAGATAAAAGGTTTTTTGAATTAATATAGTTTAACAGGCAGGAAAAGAAATTCAAATGTGTAGATTATAATGACACATTTTAATTCAGTGTTTTATTGTATATTCCTAAGAGGTAAAGTATTGTGGAAGGCCTGCATTGCCTATGAATATTCACTGGGCAAATAACCCCATGGATTCTGCCTATTTGCTTTTCACTTTCATGCTTGTTTTCCAGTTAGTCTGGCAAACATATTTACTAGCAGGAATCCTTAAGAAATCCAGCAGGTTTTCAAAGGTCGTTAGGTTCCTCATTAGGGAGCTGATCCTAGGAGTTAGGCCTACTCTGTCTATAAACAGAAAGTGATAGTCAGAATTAACCACCGTAGCTGAAAGGTGAAATTGTAAAGATTCACAAAAAACTGCTGCTGACTCTTCACAGGTTAAACAAATATCAGCAGAAAATAATCATTGTGTAACTGGTGTAGAACAAATAATCTGTAGAAGCATGTAAGCAACACTTGCCCAGTTTCAGTAAAAGAGATAATTAATCAAAGAAGTTATTTGCTACCTATGCATGACAGATTTGAATTCTGACTGCTACTCTTTTGGTAAGAAACTCATGAAAACATGACACTGCTTGAAAGAGATTGTGTGTGCAATTGTAAGCCTTGGGAAAGTTTTAGAAGGACTTGAGATGCGTCAGAGATTCAAATCTAGTGTTCTTATCACTGATCTCTTGTCCCATCTACCATGTCAGACCAAGGAGCTGAGATTAATAATGATGTTACAGTATTTGTCATATATGACCTATTCTGTGTTTTGCTTCTGTCTCATTACAAAAACAATGGGAAAAACCTGGTTGTAACAATGGTATTCTTTTGAGGACTAAATGGTGCCTAATCATTTTACAGGTATATTAATATTTATGGGATTGTGCACATGTGCACTGTAGCCTATTTAAACACTTGATTACACAGCAGAAACAGTTTGTCCAGTCTAATGCCCTTCTGTGCTGCATGTTGCCTTGGCTGGTTGGAGACCCCCAGGGAGAATGTCATCTCAGGGGAGGAGGAAGCTCAACCAATACTGAATTTTCTTATTGCCACTTTCTGCCTCTGGTATGGGACATGTTAGGGCTGAAGTGAGCTGCAGAGATCAGAGCTATTCCATTTCAGTTTCTGAGGGAATCTTTTCTGACAGTGTGCTGGACAGCAGGGAGGCACAGTTCTGCATGTAGATTGCAGTCAAGGATATGTTTGCTGTAGGCCTATTTATCCTCTTGGGAAGAAGTTAACCTGTGGGCAACACCATGCTGTTCTAACTAATTCCAGTATCTCAGCTGGCTTATTTAGAACTGGAACAGATACCAATACACTGTTCTGCAGGCTGCAATATTGATGTATGCTGGAGTGTGAAGTCTGAGGATCATTTTGGCAGAAGCATAATTCACTTTCTAATATTTCTGTGAAATCAGGCTGCTGGGTCACAGCAAATGTGAAGGGACGTGTGAGACTGGGAGTAAGGCTGGATACTTCAAGTGAGAAAATAGGGCTGCTGTTGTTTGTCTGCTCTGGGCCCTGCACAGAACCTGGGAGTAGTGAGGTGGCTGGGACCCTGTTCCCCAGACCTGTGAGCCTCCACCACATGGAGGAGTGGGAAATAGGGCAGCTGGGTCCTATGGAGCAAGATGGGTGCAGAAGTGTTGCTTTTCTGGGAGCTGATTGCTGTGGACCACATATGCTCATCTCCACACTATCAAGTGGTGAAGGGGCTTGAGGTGTCTGCTGCATGGTGGGTATCTCACTGTGCTCTCTCTGGGATTGTGGGAAGAGAATGGCAGTCCCATCAAACTGAAGTGTAAGCAAGTCACTAGTTTCCCTTGCCTCAGAGAATAAATATCTAGCCAAAAGAAGAGAGAGGAATGAAGAGAGGAAAGTATGTTAAGGGCTGGGGGAAAACCAAACCACTATGACATTTATATCGTTGCAGTGATTATGACACAACCACAGAAACTGATTTCATTTCTTCACTGTCTGAGGCAAGATTTGCCTTGCAGTTTTATTGTGGATAAATTCACCATGTGGATTTCCTTTCCCAGGCAGTTTTAGAACCATAGTAATCTTACAGCAGACTGGTGGATATTTCTTCCAGAAAGTGTGTTATATTGGACACCTGGGTCAAACCTGTTCTTTTTATTGCTTATGGCCCCAAAACATAATTAGTATAGATCTAGCTTTACACTTGAGAGAGGTCAGTTGATTCTGTACACTGATTTGGTACTTAAATCAAAGCTGAAGTCATTGGAATTACTATCATACTAGCTTTTGAAAGTGAAGTGATCACTTTTAATCTCCCTATTACCATTTGCTGCCTCTTTCTAGCACGATGATTTGCTTTTTATATTTTATTTATTCAGATTTCTTATATATTAATTAATTTATACAACATTTATTCGAGCTATACATGGAAGCTGTTGCTAGTTATATGGCTTTTTTTTCTGTGAACGATCCAGCCTGGTTTCTGGGAACTGTCAGGAGAAAGTTTATGGCAAAAGCCATCCAGGATGAAGTTTCCTTTGCATTGCAAGGTGGAGCCATTGGAGCTATGTGTTCCCTTGCCTCACAGAGAACTGGCAAAGTAGTTACACTGAACAGCATCCCAAGACTGCTTGACAGAGGGGTTACAGTGCCTGGAATGACACTGTACCTGACCTCTTTTTTTGAGCCCAGCCTTGTAAATCCTAGCATACTGAGTCCATTGGCTATCTTATTGTGGTAGCCAATATGTTGTTGTAATATCCAGGCCAATTCTGCCAAGAGGCGTAGATAAATTCAGCAAGTTGCAAAGATGGTGCAAAGGCAATTTTTCCTTTCCTCCCTTACACTGGGCAGAATCTCAGAAAATTGGAGGTTTTTCAAGTTGCTTGAAAATTGTGAAGTTCTCTGAGAGGCTCATTGAAACCATGCACTTACAGATAACTGGAGTTCTTACCACATGTAATATCACTAGTAACTAGCTCCCAGGCAATCCCATTGAGGAGTTTGAAATCAGAATTGAAAATTTAAAGTTTAGGGGTAGGTATGCAACCCAATAAAATTCTTTTATGCCTTGGATTTATTCTGGTTTATTAAGCACTGTAAGATACTCTGGGTGATCATATTGCACATCTACTGAAGTTTCCAAACGTTTGTTGCAAGCAATACCAAAGAGATTGCGTTGCAGAAATCTGGTCTGAAATCTACTGAAACATATTTAGCTGTCATGAGCCCGAGTAATACTGTTAAATGGCATTGAAAAACTGCTGTGCACACATTAATTCCAGACAATGTGCACATTATCTTAAAAAACGCCCAGTTCCAGAAAAGAAGATTACATGACAGATTATTCAGCACCAAAATGAACAATGATGCTTTTCCTGCTTTTGCCGTGCAATAAAAATATGGAAAAAGTCAACTAACGTTGGAAAGATATGTATGTGTCCTGAATTAGTTTGAATTAATTGATTTATTAATTAAATTAATTAATTTTGATGAAGGGATTTGAGCATTTTTGGCTTCCAGGCGATAAGAGACGCCTACAGCTGTTGGAGAAGACAAGTTTGAATTCTCTTTTTGAAGGTTACTTTTTTCACCTAGCAGCTATTGGATTCCTGACCTGATGCCATGACTGTTTCAGCCTTTTCTGGTTCATGGAGAGCGTTCATTGTTGTGGCTTTTGACCCAAATAGCCCCCCTTGCATATGGTTAATGGTTATGGTCTCTGGTTAATGCTTAGGGTTTAATTTAGTGTTTGACATCCTTCTAGTCAAGCCTGGTGCAGGAGTGTCTGTGACATTCCACATGGCTCTGCACTCTTTTGTCAGACAGCTGCTGAGCTCTGCCCTCAGTTCACCACAGGGTTGGCTGTCAGGCTTTACAAAGATTAATTTATGTTTTGGTCTTTCCACTTCCTTTAACTATAAATTGTGACTATTTCTTCTCAAGGTTAGGCTGTTTTGGTCTCTGGACTGAATATTGAGAGGTGACTGAGTTCTTGCATTACTGATGGAAAGGAGTTCCTTCATTCCTGCATCCATTTTTGTAGCTACCTGGGAGGAAAGCAAGGGAATTGATCAGATTTTCAGTGTGTGTAGGGATGGGATGCAGTTCTGATTAACCTTCCCTGCACACATGAAGAGCCTTTTTCCTTCAGATTCATGCACCAAACAGATGGTTTTATATGTTAAGTTGATTGGTTTAGTTTCTATAGAAGGATTTTAATTTATTGAAATTTTGTTTAATTAACTGAAAACATTTTTTGGATTGCAGTTTTTGGACTTAATAATACATTTGTTTGTGACTTGTATCATACCCATAAACACTTCCTATCATGGTTCCCTCAGTTGCATTCAACCTAACTCCAGTGCTTAACTTGGGCTCTGACTTGGTTAAATTTTTGACATCTGCTTGAGAGGAGAGACAATGTTAAGTTCTGCCTACCATAACTAAATTTATTTTCCTTTGTGAATACTGAGGAACTATTATAAAAAGTCTATCCACTGCATCCTGCCATATATTCCTTCTCTGAAAATGATGGTGAGTGATCCAAGTGGTCCCAAGTTAATGATCTGAACACAAGCATCTCAGGTGAAAAGTGGCATCATTTCTGGTGCTGCACCAGTACTGTGATGCTATCAGTAGTGTTCACGTCATCTGAATTTTATGCTTCTTAGAGATAATTAGAGGTCAAAGAAGGATTTAGTTAGGGTCTAAGTGGCTGTATCCCTATAGATGAGTTTCAAGATGGTTTTAGGTTGGACATAATTACCAATTTATTAGAATACATGCTTTGAGTATGTGTTAAAGATGAAGAAAACGTCTAGACTAAATTAGGAGAAATAATTTAATTTAGTCATCCAAAGTCTTTCACACTTCAGGAGAACCTGCAGAACTGTTAGACTGGGTGATTCTGAGGCTTTAGATTTTAGGTGTCAGGTGATACCCCAAATCAGTTGGGATTAGGTAGACTTGAGTTAACATTGCTTTTATTGTGGTTGTTTTCATAGCATCTGATAATTCTAAAGTGTTAAAAAACTGAGTCATGCTCATGAGCTAATCTTCATATATATGACACTGAGATGTTGTAGGTTAAACATCTTGCTGTTTATCACACTGGCGTGTGCCTATGGCAAAGCAGGGAGTTTAACCAAGCCTTAAGAGACACAAGCTGTTGCCCAAACCAGTCACCTTCTGACCTGCAAAGAGCAGTAAGCAACTACTGCTCTGCTAAGTTTTTTCATATGCACCTCCTCCTTTTCTTAGAATTAAAGTGTATTCCTTTACCAGTTTCTTTCTGTGTCCTATTTTTGCAGCTGGACCTTCTGACATGTTACCTACATATCTCTGAATTATGTACCAGGCATAAAACTGTCAGAGGCTTCTTCAGAAAATTTGGCTGGAGGGCGTAAACTCCCTTCCTCTCTCACGCCTTGCACTGGTTTTCTGTGGGGATTGTAGAGTAGCTGAAAATAATGTGGTAAAATGCTATATGTAAGATAATATAGTAAGACAAGAAAAAGTATGGCAGTGAAAGGCTGTTCTTATAGGCAAACTGAAGACTTTGGAGGCTGTTCTGAGTGCTGCATAGCTACCTTTGATGACAGTGCTGGAAGCTTGATTTATTTTTTTTCCTAGAAATATGGGGTGCCAACCCAGACATGTCTTCAATATGTTCTGAGAGGGTTGTGAAAAATATCAAGTTCCATTCTTAAAATCAAGCATGCTGCTTGTGATAGAGGAAGGTACAAATATATGCATTCACATAGGACAAAATACTTTTGGAAATGCTCTGGGTGCTATAGCACAAAGCTGCACACTGTGGGTGGTAGAGCTCAAAGATTCAGTGAGCATGGAGGTGTGTTTGCTCAGATTAAGGAAATCAAATATTCCAAATCAATCTCTAGAAATTACTTGAAAATATTAGCCTCTCTTACTTATACGTCATTCAGAGCTTTGCAGACCAAAGTGTGTCGTTACTGAAAGGTAGTATGCAGTTGCAAAGCAGCAAAGACTGAGAGTTGTTATAAAAACATTGACATTTTGAGAGTTATTATTGGGAATGATACTATAAATACCAATTTGCAGATGAAAATTGAGGGGCAGGCCTATTTACCACACCTGGTAAACTGAAAGAGAGATCCTGAGAATCCTGGCTTTCCGTCTGGGCTCTGACTGCCACCAGTTTGCCTTCTACTGTAGAAGAATAACATTCTAATTTACACTATTTGCTGTGCAATAATGTAATAGTGAACAAACAGATCTTTCTTGTAGTAGCAGAAGCCAGGAAATGAAAAGGAAATGGTGATCTCTTTTGGTCTCCAATGTTTCCCAGTTCTATTTAAGCAAAAGTGATTTTATCTGTACAAGATGTGTAGAGCAATATGTAGGCAGAAGCTGCTTTATGCATGAAATTCTATTTTCATTCTTATATTGCCAATTAGCATTGAGTTTGGTGTTAATTACCTAAAAAAATTTCAGAGATGATGGTAGATATAGGAGATCTATGATAATAGGAACATGTTGCCATAGACACAACTGTTCAATATGACACTGGGACACTGCTGCGTGAAGAAACCCACTGAAGCTGTATTTCACAATGCACTGAAATTATGCAGTTGTGAAAAAATAATTATAATTCTTCCACTGAAATACCATGATGTTGATTCTAAAATATTCAACAAGCTATTTCAGTGCAGAGGGCTGTCAAATAACAGAGAAAGCCAATGCATCAGAAGTACTGAGATATGTTTAAAAGTTTTTATTCTTCCAGGTGGCCAACATTTTTGAGTATTGCACAGCTTCATTATGGGTTTTAACAGCTTCACTTGTAGCTTGGGAATTTCTATATCTCTCAAAACCCCATCTCATTAATTGGCAGGAAATGCCACTGTTTATAGAAAACACAGGGGAAGAAGCAGAGAACAATGCAAAGCAGAAGTATAAAATGACAGTTTTCTGTTACAGGCAGTAACAACTGTGGAGTTGAGAGTGTTTCCAGATTGTTCCAGCCTTGTGCTTTTTTCGTGCGTGTGAGTTAGAAGATACATCTGCATGTGGTCCAGAAGAACTTGGCTATCATCTAGCCTGACTTCCTGGCCAGGAATTCAGTGAAATCAGCAGACAGCAATTGTCTGCCCGTTTAGTGTACTTTGTGGTTTGGTCTGTTTTTCCAGAGCATCATATACAGCAGCAGCAGCAGCAGCAGCCATTATTTAGCAGATTTCTGATGAGTATTTAAAGAGATATATTCTTGTTACAAAGGTAAACTTATGAATGCACATACACACACTGTATGTCAACCGTTATTATTTAATTCTCATTACCTTATTGCATCAGAGGTTTTGTGAAGGACCAGGTGCCATCAAAGGTGGAGAGATGAGCATACATGTGCTGGTTTGGTGGAGGATGGAAAAAAGCCCTTCCTATGGTGTATGTTTATTTTATTTACTACACCTATTTCTTTCCCCAGACTCAGATTTAAAAAAAAAAACCCAATAGCTGTGTTGCATCTCTCCAGCTCAAAAAAGACTAACCCAATTGAATTCTTCTGTTTTGTAGACTTGAGCCACCTCTCACTACAGATTCTCCTATCCTGATTTCTTGGGAATATCTTCTTAAAGACCAGTTTGACTTGTCTTACTGAGTCAGTAACAACTCTTAGTAGCCTTGTTTGGTTCTGACTGACAAGCACAAGTTGAAAGGTCTCTTGCCCACCTGCCCTTCCACTGAAGATCCACACAATATTTCTATCATCTATGTCAGGACTCTCTGACTTTCTCAGCAATCCCTCATTCTTTATATACTTTTCATCATTTTTGCAGTGTTTATAGGAATAAACTCCATGTAGGGGTTTCCCAAATCAGGAAACCACATTTGGATTAAAGATACCCAATAACTGCAAATATATATGGAGCTGTTCAGATGATAGTGTTCTTGTGTTCGGAATACTCTTTGACAATTGCATGATGCTCTTACACTGTATTCAATGTTCCAGTCATGGTGACTGAACAAATATTCACAAACACTTCCTAAATCATATTTCAATATGTGAACTCCAATTTGAGTGTGGTGATGAAAAGGGGATAGAAAAAGATGCTTTCCAACTTTATTCCTGTGCTTTTGTAGAACACCTATAGTAGAACTGATAATCTGCCAAAAGAACAGGGAGCATCAACTCTTTATAACTGAGGTTTACATACAAACTCAGCGTTGTGGCATGCACATTAACATGTATTTTATACCTTAAAGAACATCAGGGAAATTCCTTGCAGTTAATAAGGAGATTGATTTTAGTGTTGGCATTAGTAGATGCATAATTTCATTCAGCATATATTATACTTTTGTCTGATTTTATTTATTCTTTGGGCCAGATTCTCATATTTTATAGGACTGTAGATATTTATGACCCTGTTGAAATGAAAAAGGTTACTTGTATTATGATTGACAGTAGACTCTGACTTTGTTTTCCTAAGAGATATGATGATATTTTTAGTTAATGTGTGAAATGGGGCACACTTCTTTGGGTCAAGAGGGCTGCAAATTCTAACACTGTTTAAATAAAGTATTAAGAGAACAGAAAATGTTCCTCTTGGATAAATATGGCTCTAGTCAATTGGTATTCTGCTGTCAGCATGCATGTCTCATTCAGTCTTGTCCTCCATGCAAAAGCAATACTGACCCTGTGTACTACACTGAGACTAATTTTGCATATAGAAGAATTAACAAAATGTTTGTTAGACAGCCCCATGGCCAGAAAGACTGGCAGAGATTTTTAGCTTTTATAAATAATTACAGAGGAAGAAATGCTAAAGTCAGCTTCCTTGTGAAATATCATCAGATTATGGCAGTAATTTACATTTTACAAGATATTTCACTGAAGACATTCTCTGAGTTTATCTGATCTCCACTGCATGTGACTCAAGGGAGTCTTGAAGTGA
This sequence comes from Leptocoma aspasia, assembly GCA_013399835.1. NCBI lineage: Eukaryota > Metazoa > Chordata > Aves > Passeriformes > Nectariniidae > Leptocoma > Leptocoma aspasia. The sequence continues at coordinate 2,739,907 of VXAX01000826.1, forward strand.
GAAGAGGACATGCTTGGAAGAAATGTGCAAAGCATGGTATTTTAAAAGGAAACTTCTAGCTACTTGGAAATAATAGAACTCCTTAAATAATATTGGCAAAAAAAAAGAGTTCTTTAACTGCTGTGAAATAATAGAAGTACTTAGATACTAGCAGTGTAAAAGATTTCTATTCAGATGCAAATTTGTTGAAAATATTTTGCGTCTCTTAAGGACATTTAAAAATTTTGGCTTTGTGTGCCAAATTCTCCACAACTGTAGTAACTACAAAAGAATGATTTCCAGAAAGAAATAACCATGCTTTGACCACAACATTTGAGGGATTCCCTTGGACCTAGAACAGCAAAACATGACAATACTTGTTCAGTCAATACATGTGGAGCATCTCTACACCATCAAAAATAAAAAAAAACCCCAAAACTTCTTTATAATGATGCCATTAATCACAACCCCAAAAGAGATGGGATCTAACTGCTGAGATTTGTCTTCTCAACAGCAGTTTTCAGGAGCACCATGTGAAATTGTCAATTCCCTCTACACCTTTCTTACAGGCCCCATTTATGTACTTAAAGGCTTCAGTAAGGTCTTGCTACAACTTTTTCTTCTCCAGGCTGAGCAACCCCAACTCTCTCAGCCGTTCTTCATAGGAGAGGTGCTCCAGCCCTCCAAACATCTTCATGGCCTCCTCTGGACCCGCTTCATCAGGTCCCCATCCTTCTAATGTTGGGCCCCAGAGCTGGACACAGCACGCTGGGTGTGGTCTCAGGAGAGCAATGTAGATGGGGACAAAATCACATCCCTCAATCTGCTTGCTGGTCATGCTTCTTCTGGTGCAGCCCAGGATAGGGTTGGCTTTCTGGGCTGTAAGTGCACATTGTGGCTCATGTTAATTTGTTTATTTGCCACTGTTCCCAAGTCCTTCTCTGCAGGGCTTCACTCTACCTTTTAATCCCTGATACTGGTGATTGCCCTGACCTGGGTGTAGCATCTTGCACTTGGCCTTGTGGAGCTTCATGAGATTTCAATTGGACAATTCCTCAAGCCTGTCAAGGTCCTATTTCATAGCATCCCTTCCCTCCAGCATATGGATTGTACCTCTCAGGTTGGTGTCATGTGCAGATTTTCGTTGTCACACTGGTTAGGTCATTAATAAATATACTGAACTGTGCTGGTCCCAGCATGGGCTCCTGAAGAGTGCCACTTGCTAATGATCTCAATTTGGACATTGGGCCACTGACTGCAACTGGACATCCAGTGGATTCCTTATCCATCAAATAGCCCATCCATCAAATCATCTCTCTCTAATTTAGAGACAAAGATGTGTGTGGGTCCCTGTCAAAGTCCTTATTGAAGTCAAGATAAATGATATCAGTTTCTCTTCCCTTATCCAGCAGCACAGTCACTCTATCACTTCACTGTAGAAGGCCAACAGATAATTTAGGGGTGATTTATGCATTCTGAAGCCGTGTTGCCTGTCTGGAATCACCTTCCTGCCATTCATATGCCTTGACATAGCTCCCAGGAGGATCTCTTCCATTATCTTACCAAACACAGAGGTGAGGCTGACTAGCTGGTAGTTCCTATGGTCCTCCTTTTTATTCTTTTTGAAAATTGGTGCGATATTTCCTTTTTTCCAGTCACTGGGTACTTTGACTGCTGTGACTTTTCAAATATGATGCAGAGTGGCCTATCAGCTACACCTGCCAGTTTTCTCAGGACCATGAGATACATCTCACTGACTCCCATGAACATCTGTACATACAGAAGAAAACACAGCTGAAAATATTTTTACTTGATGGGTAAAAGAGGAGCTGAATTAAGGAATGAAATAATTGGTAAAACTCTACAGGAAAAGTCCCAATCAGTCATGGGAAGGGTTTTTGCTGAGTTTATTGTTGCTGCCAGTATGTTTTTAAAGTCTTCATCTGAGTATTGTATTTACAGTTTGGAGAGTACTAGAAGAAAAAGTATTCTGGGTTGGCCAAGTGTCTTTATATGTTGGGAGTCATAGGTTCCAGAGGAGATAAAGATGTAACATTCATCACCAGTTTACTGGTTTTCACAGAGATTGGTTTCTCAAAAAGGTTTTTTGCTCCTTCATGTTTATAATATACTTATTTTGAATATTATTTTTTTAAGGAAAAAATAGATTGCTAGATTTAGCACATTATTAGAGTAATTAGATCTATTCTAACCTATCTATTCTTCACTGAGCCTAATAGTTTGCTTTTAACTCATAAGGCTTCTAAAACATCTTGATTCATCACTTGAAATCAACAAAACATAGAAAATTACACTAATTGCCTTGTAAGTAGTTTCCCTTATTAATTATCCTTTGCTTTCAAATGCTATGCAGACTTGAAATTACTTTTCAAGAACCAGCTAAATTTAAACATTTTTAAAACAAGGTGTTTATCTCACTGATAAGATTTCTGGTTGAAGTTTGTTAATATATTAAGGTAATAACTGTTATCCATAAAATGAAGAGAAATAGTTAGATTGTGGCCAATGAATATCCATCCATGTATTCTGTATTGTAAATTCAAACACTTTGTTTGTTTAATGAAAATTCCGTCTACATAAAAAAACCCCCAAAAACCAAAAGAAACCCTGCACGTGTATTTTCATGAAAACTTGGCTTGTTTCCAGTGCTAAAAATTTTGTTATCATATTTCCTAATCTAATGATTACTTTTAAATAGTTTCCTCAACTAAAATCACAGTACAAAGAATAAAATACTAAGTGTTTTGACACACACGGGTCTTTATCAAGTACAGTTCAAAATCCAGTTGTTGTTATACAAGTTTACAGTGAGAGATTTAATTTTAATTCTTTTTTTTCTTACAAAAAGACTACAGCAATTTCCTCAGTGAAATTTCTGGAGGTTTATTTTTAAGTACTGTAATAAATGCAATTGAACTTTGGAAGTTCATTCCTTCTTCATTCATGCTGTTACCATGGAAATGTGGATTTTATGCTTAAACGAATAAGCTTAGTTCATAAATTATAGTTCAAAAATTATAAAAGTAAAATGTTAATTCATAATTGGGGAATGATGGCAATCATGACAAGATAGGTATCATTTTCCCCAAGTTTCATTTTCCCCCAAGTTTTTCAAACAATTGTGCTAAATTATTTTTTGTGCGGAAAACAAGCATAGACTTCTAATAATTTCAGCTTTTTGTCTTGTGTTGAGTTAATGGTGTTTAGCCTGGAGAAAAGGAGGCTGAGAAGGGACCTTATCTCTCTCTACAACTACCTGAGAGGGGGCTGTAGTGTGGTGGGGTCAGTCTCTTCTTCCTGGTAACAAGTGACAGGACCAAAGGAAAAGGCCTCAAGAAGTACCATGGGAGGTTTAGCTTGGATAATAGGGAGAATTTCTTCACTGAAAAGGTTTTCAAGTATTGGAACAGGCTGCCCAGGAAAGTGGTGGAATCACCATCCCTCAAAGCGTTCAAAATATATGTGGATGTGGCACTCTAAGAACATGGTTTAGTGGTGGACATGGTGGTGGTGCTACATTGATGGCTGGACTTGATTATTTTAGAGGTCTTTTGAACCCTTAGCAATTCTGTGATTCTGTGATTTCCATATTAAGAATAAAGGAACAACTGAAGCAAAGGCTGTATTCTGTTCATGAGAGACTTTGAAGTGGCACAACCATTTGCCAGGAGCACTCTGTGGTTAATCTGTGTTAAGATTAACTCTGTGGTTAATCTTCCTGCAGCAAGAAAAACAGCCTAGATAATCTCCAAGGGTTCCAGATTGCCATGGCCTTTAATATGACTGTGAATGGAAATGCCTTTTTGGAGGAGTTATCATGGGAATTCAGGTCAAGGAGAAAGGCAGGTTTTCTCTCATAGTCACAAAATGAAACACATTGTGGAGACATGTTAGTAATCAATTTGAGTGAAATCCAGGAAACTCAACTGGGGATCTTCAGAGTTGAAAAAGTCTTTGCAGCCTGGTTGTCTCAATTGAGGTGTTAAAGAGGTTATGTCATCTCAGTAAATTGTATAGGATGAGGTGTAAAATAAACTTGACCCATGGATTACAGGTACAGGACTGGAAAAATGAGGTTTTGACTCAAGATGAATCTTAATCCAGTTCTTTCTTTCTGAACCTCTATTCCTTGTTTCTCGTTATTTTGTTTTAGGGTCATCAGGAACAATGAGGAAACCTATCCTGAAAAATTCACAGTCATAGAAAAGACTCACAGGATGAGGCCATTCTTCACTTATTTTTTATTTTTCATTTTTAATTTGACCTTTATTTATTTATTCTTTAAATTTGCTTATTATAAATGGCTTTATGACTGAAATGATGAAATACTAGCTGCAAAGCCTGGTTTATGAAATATGTATAAATTTTAATATTGAGAAGGAATATATTATAAGTATTATATTATTTAATTATAAGTAAATTATATGTTTCTGTTTTATATCTGATCAAAACCTTCCTCAATGCAACCACATAAGACAGAAAGCAATAAGCTGGGACTTTCAGAGGAAAAGTATGAAATGCTTAAAAATCAGGCAAATGTATTAAGAAGATTGTGCAGGAAAAATGGAACAGAAAGTTTTCAGGGAAAACTGTGGCTTAGGTTAAATCAGCCCAGGGCAAGGTCTTTGGTGTTTACTGGTCTGGAAGTGAGGAAGAATTTTTGACACAGCAACTTATGCATCAGAATGCCAGGATATCAGAGAGCTGTTTACAGTACTGGAGATGAGAGTTTGTAAATAATCTGTTCAGCCGTTTTCTTTCTCTTTGTGAAAACTTTAAGATAATCTGAGTTCAAGCTGCTGATGTAGCTCCTCTGTCTGTTATGTTTTACTAGGCTTTGTTGCACTGGACAGCCTAAGAAAGACTTCTTTCCAACTGGGACTTTGTTCCACATTCTTCTTTCTGCAGTTGTTTCCAGATGCCCCACAGATTCAAGCCACTGTTTCTAGTCAGTAATTGCCGTCTGGAAACCGTAGGCCCTACAGCACCCATCACCTGCAGTCCATATCAACAATTCCTCCAATATCCCACCCCTCAACGTGGAGATCAGTGTAAGGAACTTCTTGCAGATGTGGAAAATAACATTTTTTATGACAGTTTAAAGTCTTAGAAATGGGGGAAAGAGTAAAATCATTTCAATTTAGAGCTCCTGTGCTGAAATCAGAGTTATTTAGGCAATGCAGGACTAGGGTGCTATATAGATTGTATCCCTGGAGTGTGCAAGGACAGGAAGTGATGGAGCATGACTGTAGCCAGAGTGCCATGACTGCACAAGCCAGTACCTCCTGTGAAAAGAGGGAGAATTACACCTCTGGCTACTCAAAGTCAGTGATGCAGATTGTCAGTGTTGATACTCATAAGCATTGCTTGGCCTACAAATAGCCTTGCAAACCTCCACCATTATGCCCAATTTCCTGCAGACATCCACTCTTCCCTCTTTTGGAGGACAGGAGTGTCATTTCTCCCTCTGTCCACTCAGAAAGCAATGCATCCTCTTTTTCAGACCTTTCCGCCTCTTATTCCTCTCTTTTTTTCATAGCTAATCTTTGCTTTCTTTGTGATCATCACAGAGTGATCACAAAATCTGTCTCATTGCACATTTTAAGACCAACTTATAATATTTACCCACAAATGTGCTGCTTAAGTGAAGTGGGGCATATTGCACTGTCATAAAGCAAACCCTGGAGAGCACTGGTTTCTTTACTGCATTTTTAGTCTATGGTTTTTATTGGTACTCTCTTTTAAAATACCACCCTTTCCATCATGCTTGGAAAAAACAAACAACCCAAACTTGAAAATGCTTAGGTGTCTCAGGATGCAAAATATTATTCCACAGTATGGTTCCAGTGTTACCTCAGAGAAGTTGTGGATGCTCCATCCTTGGCAATGTTCATGGCTAGGTGAGATGGGATTCTGGGCAACCTGGTCTAGTGGGTGGCATCCCTGCCCTGGCAGGGAGTTGGATCTAGATGATCTTTAAGATCCCTTTTAACTCAAACCATTCTGTGATTCTGTGGTTCTGTCAGCTCTGTGCTAGCATAGTGCCATGGCACTGTGGAGGTCCTTGAGCACAACTTCAGGACACGACAGCCACAGAGCATTCCCACTACTGGTGCTACTACTACTGCTGCTACTAGCTCCTGAGCTCTTCTTCTGGGCAGTGATGGATGCTGCAAAGGGCTGTGCCCTCATCGCTGCTCTGAAGCAGACTGGCCTCAAGCCCTCTTGGAGATCAAAGTCTTCCAAGGCAGCATGTTCCCTCTGCTCCCTTTGAACCTCTGCAGACAACCAGGGTTTCCTTCCAAGCACTCCCTTCTGCCCTTCTGAAGCCACAGAAGCAAAGAGTAACAATGGAATTTCACAGCTCAAGATAGTGCCTCCAGTTTCTGTTATCTAAGAATATTCAGGTCACCAGTTGTGTGTCTGTTTAAAGAGGGTCTGTAGTATGGCTCCTGTGGATTACTGTCTCTCTACTGGTTTTATTCTTAACCTTGTTGGTTTTTTTTTTTTTATGGAATAGCTTCTTTCATCTCTAGGGTTTTTCCCTACTGTCACCTGTTTAAAGAGGGCCTTTAAATATCCTGATGTTTTTGGCATGTCTGGATGACTCAGCCAGAGCTTTTTCCCCACTCATTTTTAATGACTCTGTATCTTTAACTGTAAATATCACTGACATGTGATACTTTTGAGTAGCTGTTAAGTAATCATAAAATACTGTATGTCCTTGATGACAATGCTTTCTTTAACAATTAGGCTGCTGTGATAAGAAATGTCTTGGCAGAGGTGAAAAAGCCCTGCAGAGATCTGCTTCTGTAGATTACCTGAAGTAGCCCCTGATAAATGTTTTGGGTTGGTCTGCTAGCAAAGTAATACCTTGTTGGCTGGTACAGAGGTCTCAATTGTCTGGCAAATTCTCACATGCCCCACAATTATTACAGGAGGCAACTACCATGTGGGTGGGGGTCTCTCTTTCCCTTCGCAGTATTACGAGGGTCAGTCTGTGATTTCCAGGGTAATTTTTCCTCTTAGATGCTCAGGAGTCATGGGAGCTTTTTCTGAGTGAAGGCTTTGGGACTGCATTACTTCTTGTTTTGTTAAATGAGTCTGAAGTTTTATGTCCAGGTAATCAGTAATCACTCAGAAATCGTATCGTTATGCAGCCTTGCTTTTTTTTAGTGAGATTTTCCCCATGTTGGGTTTGTTTGCCTAAACCCAAAACCATTAACTTTTTTAGGATTGAGAAAAAGAAAGTTGTTTCAAAGACTTTGCTGACTGAAACCTTGTGCAAATCCTTTGGCAAAAAGAAAGCTTGAATTTGATTTTCATATGCAGCTACATGCTTGCCTGAACCTTGCCTCACTTCTCAGGACTGTGCATCTTTTCATCTTTGCTTTTTGAATTCCATTTCTCTGTGGATCAAAATTCCCCAAGATCTATGGTACTTTTTTCAATGACTAAGATACTAATTTTTAGTGTACTGTACTGCAAAATAAACCATGATTCCTTTCACGTTCTATTCACTTGAAGAGTGACAAAAATGTGTCAATTAATTCTCCCATGCTTTTGCTGAGCGCCACATTACAATGTTTTAGCTTATTTGATGGATATTGCATTAGCCAAAGTCTGAACCACCACCAGGTTGGGATACTCCAGCTTTTTGAACTATGACATCTAGACCCCAGTTTCATTACTAACAAAAATTGCAGAATTAGATTTAAAACCAGGGTTCATCTCTTTTGTTGTGGAAGTCATTGTTTGTGCCAAAGAAGGCTGTGATTACTAATTACTTAATTTGTATGACAGATGGAGCTGGGGATCAAATTAAGTAGCTGTCTTGGGCTACGTTACAGAGCAATATCTAGCTTTAAACACGACTGCCTTTTTCATTCCTAAAAAAGGCACAAACAATGACAAGCTAAAAATAGCTGTTCTCTTGGAGTTGACGACAGTTTCTGAGAGCTTGTCTTTAGGAAGATGTTGGAAAAAACCTTGCTGGCTTTTCCCCTCCCCCTTATTCTTCTTTAAATGCACACCTTTCTGTTTAAGCTTTTTCACCCCATTGCACACAGAAGATACCCACTGATTTGGTTAGGGCTTCAGTGTTTCTGAAGATTTCCAAGGGGGTTTACATAAAACATTTAAAGAAATCTAAAAGTCACTGCAGATATTTCTATTAAGTTATGCTTATCCTACGCAAATTGCTCTGTGCTGATAGAGAAGGAGGTAGTAAAGCCTCTTTCACTCTTTGCCTCCCACAATATCTGCTGCAGTGGAAAAAAAAAAAAAAGCCTATTTTCTGGTTTAATTCCCGGAGATTACTTCATAATTCAGTACTGATATCAGTGGTTTCCGGTGCTGTAAACAGAGTTGAGTCTTTGACTTTGTGTCCCTGCAGCCCAGTAAACAATCAGTTAATTCGCAGCATCCCAGCGGTTGACAGGAGTGAGAGAAGTGGTTTGGCTTTATTTTTGTGCTTGTGAATTAAAGCTTTGCCTTCTGGCTAGGTTCTGAGTTCCCTCGTTCTGGAAGATATTGGAGCATTTTGAATTCAGAATATGTAGTTACAAATGTGAGGGCACATACTTCTTCCAGGATTTTTCTGCTTTCATTTTAATTTTTCTTTGTGTTTCTAATCCAAAGCAAGCAAGAGAACAGTTTGAAAGCAATGTCCAGTGCCTGAGCTGGGAGCACAATGCAGTTCAGGATATTTAGAGCTAGTCCGCTGCATTTTTATTAAATGAGAGGGAAGGAGTAGGTGGGACTTTATATTTAAAAATAGATTAGCACAGGGAACTGAACTTGCATTTGAGGAAACGTTAATAAGCCAGCCAGCCATTGTCCTTAATCAGAGACTGTATTTGTAAGTAGAACATGTTGAATCTGTCATGATTGATGACGTTGTCTTTGTTAAAAGGGATGCTGCATCTTTAACAAGAGCAGACGGAAGCAGTGCAGAATCTACAGTAAATTTGAGACTTGGAAGAGAAACCTTTCTTCATTTTTCTGTGTATAACGTTTGTAAAATATTGAATAGGAAAACATCAAAGCCAGGGGGAAATATAAGTAACTCACTGCATACGTTTTAATTCCTCACCTTTCCCCCCTGGCTGAGTTCCCCCTCCTTTTTCCCCCCTGAATTTAAAATGCTGGAAGGAAAAGCAACTGAGGTCCAAGTTTCAGATGCTGAATTCTCTGCTAATTGAAATTACTGGGCACATTTCTATCTATAGTTGCTGAAGAGATATGTAGCTTTCACTCAGTGCCTTCAAGACATGTCTTTTTGTAGTCAGAAAAACAGAGATCAATGCATTTTCAAACTGACAGAGGGAACGGATGCTCCTTAGTAGCACATGCTCGGGATCGTGTGTGTACCGTTTGTGCAGAGCAGAGACGCTGAATACTGGTCCATATGCTCCTTGTTTACTGCAATGTTTTTTGCATGTTACTGTGCACTCCGGACTAATGTGAAGGTAAGAGGGGACGAGACAACAATTTGGCAGGAATGTACATGTAAATCCAGCTGCAGAAAATGTCTACCTTGTGTTGCTGAGTACTTTGGAATTGCTGGCTGAACAGGCATATTATTACAGGTGGTTGTAGAGGCTTTGTTTTATCGTTGTCTGTGTGGCTAAAGCGTAGAAGCATGTTTGAATTTTGCAGTTTAGCAACGTTCAGTTTTTAACTGCTTGCAGTTCAGGTTCTGGGCTTGTGTGGTCTGATAAACATGTTTTGCTACTGTCCAGGTAGGCCAGAGACAAGATGCCAAAGGCTGTTTGTGCAAGGCTACATAGCTTTATACAGGATAAGAATTCCTATAGTTGGGTCCCCCATGCATCCTCCCAGGGATGCTGCTTGCATGCTTTCTTGTTGATTACTTGTCTGAAAGCCGGGAGTCTTGCTGCTGCTGTCCGGGTTGGTTTTTGTGCTGATTTGTTTCTAACTTAAACTAAAATGCATAAAAACAAATTATAAGCAATGTCCTAAGAAATAAAGAAAGGATTATTACTGCAAAATGCTACAGGAAAATGCCAGTTGGCTGCACCGGTCTCACAGTAACTATTAAGCAGCATTTGTCCCTAATGTCAACATTTGCTTGCTCTTTTAATTAGAGTCAGAACTTCAGTATAAGTTGCTGGATATATTACCTTCTCTGCAAGTAGGACAATATTAGCAGACAGGTTCACTGGCATTGAATCGAGCTCTCAGCCAAGCTGTGGGCCAGCTGTGGGAATCCAGTTGCATAATTTAAATGAATTACAGTCCTTAGCCAACATATTGGGGAGGCACTTCTGGCGTTCTGGCTTTTTCAAGTTCGAATGAGGGTGTCTGTCTGGGAAGGAAAGCACTGGCAAATGACGGATAATAACTGTTAGGACGGTTTTTTACCTGCAGAAGTAATTGCAAAGATTTTTTGCTTTCAAACTGCTTTAAGCATGCCTCTGAATTAAAGTGAGTCTTCTGTATTTGCACATGGTTTGATAATAATGAACTTCATTTTTTTTTTTGGTCAAAATATTTGTTGTAATTTGATTAAAAAAGTCTTTTGCATTAAAAGTTCGCATTCTAAGAGCCTGCTGCTATGTTTTTATTCAAAGTCTGTATTGTTGTTTGCTGTTATAAATTGCTAAGCTTTCACATTTTATTACTTTGTAATTAACTTTTGCAATTATGATCCACTTCTAAGGAGGAATTCTTTAAATCTGCGGATAACAAGCCAAAAAATACAAGTTAAAACCTTTAATGTTGTTCTGTCTTCTTAAATACATACATTATCCTCTCCTTATGCTTTCCTGTAATGTTTTTGGCAGGTTAGTAAATTTTATCTGTTTTATATTCCCTGTGATCTATGCAGTAAATTGTCAATATAGAAGTGCTTTGAGACCAACCATTCTTTGTTTCTCATTTTGTCCCTCAGCCTGCAGTACTGTACTGAAGATCTTCTGTAAAAGTAGGGTTGTTGTTGAGATGTTGTATGATTTGTCAGTTTAAAGAAGAATAGGTACAGGGGAAATTTTAATGACTATTTTTACTGTAATTTCCATGAGATATCTTGTCAATAAGTACCTCAGCAACTGTTAGAAGTCTCATGGGTTAACTTTTGAAATGTCTTTGTTTCCATTCACAGACACAGAAAAAAGTAAGAGGTTTGTACCAGTACAAGTCTGGCAATTGTTTGGACAAGATAGTTTTAATTTGTTGGAACTTCTTCAACTGTTGAGTATTTCTGAAACAATTGTTTATTATACAGTATCTGCTATTTACATGATATTATTCTGAGGATGTTACCTCCAGATGTTTTACTTTCAGTAAACTCATCCACTTTCAATGTATACTTTGATCATCTACTTTCCAAGCTGTGCATTAGGCTACAATAATGTAAGAAAGCAGCACAAACTTTGCCAATCCCCCCAGGAACTGCTCAAGTACAGCAGCACCACTTGCATTTTCTTCCTGTTTTCTTTTTCTGACGTTGAAGTTTTCTTGATAAATAGGAGTTCATTGAAAGGAGCTCCCTATGCCTGGTCATTGTACAATATGTTATATAGTGTTTATGGAGAACTCTGTTGCTTTTAACTTGGTTGGCACTAACATAACCCACAGCTCTATGGGTGGCCAAAATAAATTAAAAACATTATAAAACATCTGTTTTACGTTTTGCATTTTTCCCCTTTATGGGTGGAAAAATCCTGGTGGTGCTCAAATATTTTAGTCTTTAAGTCATAAGATAGAATAAAACTATAAGTACAGGCTGTAACAGGAAATAGATTTGCTTGGCCTGGAAAATGAAAAAGGAAAGCAATTGGGTCTTTTTCTGATGGCAGCTGTACGTTATGGCTTTAGAGAAAGCAGATTTTTCAAGCTGAAGGTAGGACTCACTTCTTGATTGCCGGTCTGTATGAGACTGTCCATGTGAACTTGGTTTGCATGTACAGGCCTATCAAAAGAAAGAGAGGTCTGCTCCATCATTCTTAATCAAAGCCTGTTTTTACAGCTGACTAAAGAACAGTATTGACTTTGAACATGTACCTGCCTATGTGGATGCTTATTTCTTCCTGCCTAAGCACTGGGGAAAATAGGCAAAAAGATGACTGAGAAGTTATGAGCAAAGTATCTTTGTCTATCAGAGTTTCTCTAAACCTACATTTTTAATTATTTAAAAAAAAAAAAAAGGAAAAATAACTATTGCTTACTATAGTCTGTTTACCACATACAGTGTTATTAAAATTCTACATTTTGGACCGATGTCTTCCTTGCTCTCTCATGTATACACAATTTTGTACCTCTGTGGAAAAAACCAAAAATGAGCAGAGAAGTCAGGGAATTAAAATCTAAAAGTGATGCCTCTAAAATCATAAGTGTTCTTGTGGAAATGTGCAGTGTGCCTGAAAAAGTGAACTCTGGCTAGATGCAGTAGTTAAAGATATTGTTGTATTTTCAGCATGAGTAAATCTTGGGCTAACTATGGCAGGGGCCTGCCTGGTGTCAAGTGTTTGTTGTTTTAATTGTGTCCACTGTGTATTGAAAATACTTTATTCATATGCAAGGGATATTTAGAGATTTCCATTAAAACCTTTCTGTTCTTGGTTTAGGAAAGTATTTTAAATTCCCTCAGTATTAGCAATATTTCTCGTAAAACTATGGCTAACCCTGCAAATATTTAGGCTTCATAATCTGGCCTTTAAAAACTTTTATGGATTGTATCTGGCTTTTCTTAAAAGTTTGTAGGAATTTTACCTTCCCCTGGTCTTGATGAACTCTCTGTGTAGTTCTGACAGATTTTTCTGTGAACCTGGGCTGCTATTTCTGGCTGACAGTTTGAGGGTCTTACTGGAGGCACAGCTGGTGCTTCTGGGAATTTGGGTAGCAGAACTGAAGTCCTCCATTTGTACTTTAGCACAGAACTAGATGTGAGTGTTGGGCTCTCTCACCTTGAAACACCTCCTTCTCAGCAGCAGTCAGCACTGGCTTTGGGGTCATCAGAGCTTCATGTAAAGAATGTTGTGAATTCAGATCCAGACTCTTTGAAGTGCCAAAGGCTTCCCAGGAGGTTCAGAGTTACTTCAGCAGGAGTTTAAGGCTGTCTTCATGTTACTGGGTACACTTGGCACCTCACAGGACTGAGCTCCTGCCTGAACACTGGGTTAACTAAGAGCTTTTTTTTGGTTATGGTTGCTAACTGTGGGCTACCTATGTTACACTAAACTATGTAGCTAAAAGATTATGCCTGTGTCAAACAGTTACCCTGATGTGATTTCCAGCTGAAATGTTGACCTCTGCATTGTCAGTTTTTGAGGATCTCAGATGATGGAGAGGACCTGTTGGGGTAGGAATGGAGCTCAGGCCCATGGAGGGTGTTGGGAGCTGGAATCCTTTAATCACGTTACCTTTCTGTGTTCATCCTATTTTTCCACATGCATTGCAAAAATATAAATAATTATTTTAACCTAGAAGCTTCCAATTGCAACCTAAGTTAAGGATTAACAGTAAAGGCAGAGGAATCATAATAACAAGTAGCAAAATGTTTCACTGCCCAAAGCTATAAGACGTCACAAATGACAACTGAACTTCTGACTTCTCTCTACATTTTTACACGCAGCTGTAATTCCTTCCCTCTGCCCATCTGTATTAACGATATAATAACATACTCAAGCTGTATATATCCCATATTTTGCCACCTGTACCAAGAGTTGTTTTGGTCTTCCAAAAAAAAGACCTTATAGATCTTTCAGACTTGGGCCTGTATTGCCAAAATATGTCCTGCTGTGCTCTTATGGTATTCTTTGCAAAGGGTGGATAAAGTGAAAAAGAACTTCAAGCTCTCACAGACTTCCAACATGATCCTTGGTTTCTTATGCATATTTTCCTCCTTTAAATGTTCAATCATGCACCATCATCTAGCACTTCTCGATGAAGTGAGGAACAGTTCAAAAGCCACAGGAATGGCTTTGATGTAGCATTTTAAAAGTAGTAAGCAGGAAAGATTGGTTTCACACTTTTCCTAATGTAATTAAAAATTGACTCATGAGCAACTTTTGTTTGGGTTTACTCCTTTTTGTAGCTCTGATTATGTCTGACAGTCTGACTTACTTTACTCATAACTGCAGAGACATAACTACAAGTGCCAGGTCAAAGTACAGTTCTTCTGCTACCTTAGGATACCAAGGCAAAATGTGGGTTAGTACTAGAAAGCAAACAAAGCTGGCAAGGAATTTCCACCCTGAGAGGTTTGAGGATAAGGAAAAGGGTAATACTGTATAGGTTGTGAATATCTAGTTGCATTTCTGTAACATATCTTTTCATCTGCTTATAAAATATTTCCCTAGTCTGTAAAATAAGCAAGACCTTGAACGTTCTAAGGGATTTGTGCAACACCTGTAGGATCTAGCCTCAAGAGCTACAGCCAGCTGAGCTGTTTGTATTGTTGTCATCCTTTTGCTAGATAAGCATAGAATTTTAGAGAAGTCATAATTCATTGCAAAAAAAGGATTTAGTGATTTCTTGGACCAGCTTCTACAGAGAAAGGTCTCTCAAAACTGACATTAACAACACAGCATTTATGTCTTTTGGTAGCTTGCAGTACTACCTGTGCTTATGATTCATAGGAAGGTAAAGTTCTCATTTATGGCCCAGTTTTTGCAGTTACACCAGTGACATTAAGAGGAATTAATCAGAAAATCTGAATCTGGTCTCATACTGTTCAAACAATAGTTCTGTCTTGAGTAAGAAGAACATTGTATGATTACAAAGATTGATTTTTCCACTTTTAAAATCAAACTTGGCAAAATTTGTAAGCATTTGTATCACCTAAGTACATACTTTACCACTCCTCTCAGCTTCATGTGCTGATTTAGAGTACATGACCATAACAACTTATGAATGAAAGAGGTAATTAGACTAAATTAATAACACAGCAGCAGCTATGGTTTTCTAGATATGATAAGACTGGGACTATATTTAACCCATAGACTAAAATAATATTCCCTTAAAGGCCATTACAAATGTGTGAATAGGTACAGAGATGCTAAAATGACAAGCACGGTGTAAGGAATTAAATCCACTACTAAGAATTCTTCATGAACTCTAAGCAAATATGAATATTTTGCTATGGGGATACGGGACGCTCATCTAAAGTTAGAAGAGTTAGTCACAAAAATAGTGGTTGGAAGGTGTAAAAGAAGCTAGGCACTGATTTCTTCATTCAGAAATTTCTGGATAGATAATAATACCGAGAAAAATATTTCAGTTCTATTTTGTGTCTCCGATTTTAATGTAGACTCATTAGAGATTATCTAATGAGCTGTTCCTATCAGAGATATATAATTGGCCTTTTTGTTAGAGGAGAATTAGAAAAGATCTATGACTGCAAAAGTATTTAAATTTATTAGGTTTTAAATACGTGCAAGGAACTAGAATATAATATCATGTCTATATGTGACAATTTTATGTTTACATAAAAATGACGAAGGGTTGAATCCTCTACCATTAAATCACTGCTGATAGGCTTGCCCTATGTGCTTAAGATGCCAGTGTTTGTGTGATTTTTATGAGATTGCATAGAAATTAGAACAGCAATCCTGAATGCAGTGCTGCCTACAAAATGCAGTGATTCCAGGCAAAATAAAAGGTTGTTTTATTTCTTTGGGGAAACTCTGTGGCTCCTATTACCCAGATGGGGAGAAGTGTAGGAGACCATTAATCAGTGATGGATGGAGTTGACAAAAGCTTGCCACAATTGAAGGCTGCCCAGAGATCTCTCCTGGTTGTCTTCTACCTACATTCACTTCCAACTTCATCTGTTTTCCCTGTCCCATTTGTTGGTGCTAAGTTGGAATGAAGATAGCGCGTGGTTGAATGGCAGGTTGTGTTTTCCAGGGTGGCCTTCACAGGTGTGTCCTCTCTTAATGCTACTGCTGCTGGCTGGACATGCACATTTTTGGTCCCATGTTTTTGCTATGGGATGAATGCCTGAAATGCTTGTATCTGTTTTTAGAAGGGGAAGCTTCTGTTTCTTTCCTTCTGTCATATCCTTACAGACAGCTGGAGACACAGAAAGTGTTTTTTGCAAGTGAAGATGCAAAAGAAGATCTCAAAAGGACAACTGATATTTTTTTTCTCTTATGGACTCGCACAAAAGGAATGAACTCTGGAACACATTCAGCACAGGCAGTCTGCATTCCACCTGTGTTCACATGTCAAAATAATGTGATAGCTACAGATTAACAGATAATACAGAAGTTACAGACTGAAAAAATCCTATTATTAAAGGCATGGCCATCACTGTTTTCTCAGATGAGGAGGAAGAAGTGGCTGATTTTTCCCTTTGCTACTCCAGACAGATCTGAGCATTTGAAATAGTATAAATTCTCCTGATAACTGAGTAGCTTCCAGACTTTTTCTGGAAAGACAAGTAAACCAAAATCTGAATCCCATAAAGGAAAAAAAATTTTTTTAGTCTCATGCTCACCAAAGTAGCGAACTTCTCAAATTTCAAACAGGAATCTCTGCAGAGAAGTAGTTAGAAAGGCTTTCCTGCCTTTGATAGCACAGAGGTTCATGAAAACTTTTGAAAAGGAAGATTAAATGGAGAAGTAAAATTCCAAAAAGCATTTTTATCTGAGTTGTAGGGCAGATGTAGAGAAATATTGTAGATACATCACACATATTTGCAGGTATTTTGGACAAGATTTTCAGCCTGCTCAGATTTGTTTTCAAAACTTCAATTTTCATTTGCAAATAAAATCAAGTGGCCAAGTTTTCAAGTTGGGCAGAACAATCACAATTACTTTAGTTTGTCAGAGCAGACTGTATAGCTAACATGAGCTGTTGGAGGAAGGATCCATCTCTTGACGTCTGCCCTACCTTTTAGAAAAGACTTTCTGTTTCTGTTGAATAATTTCTGATGATCAGAACCTCTCACATATTTACAAATTGTATTATTCCAGGGGTTAATTAGTCTTTTGGAGGCATGTGCCATATTTCTAATCTGAATTAATCTAGTCTCAGCTTCCAGCTTTGAGTGCCTTTCAGTTTTTTGCCGCTTAATCCATTGGACTGAGGAGCCCACTGCAAAGGGTTGTGCCCCTGTCAGTAGCTCTGGGCTACAGTAAAGACATCATCTAATCATCTCGTTGATTAAGAAGATACACTGAGCTCCTTGCATCTCTTACTGTAAGGCATGATTGTCCGAGCTCTCATCGGTCTCATGACCAGTCTTTGAGCTCTCCCTGGTTTCACAGCAGGAATGCTGAGCTGTGCCTGCCACAGCTGCATGGAGCCTCGGAGCAGTTGCAGCCCTGTGCAGAAGTGATAGATGTCCTGGCTCCCACAGAAGTCACCATGTGCATGTCCAGGGTTATGCAGGCTCCTTTAGCCACGTGGCTGCACTGGGAGTTCATGCCCTGCCCCACAGCCAGCAGGATTGCCATCTGCTTCACACCAGACCTCTCTGGAAAGTGAGAGGAAGAGTTCCTTTATTCTCAGAGTTAGGACTTTATTGCTGTCTGTGTTAAAAATTACATTGACCTGTATCAGTGACCTGTCTTCAGTACCATTTACCACAATACCTCCTTTCTGTCATTGCTAAAGCTGAACAGTAGCAAGTGACTGAATTTTCTCCCAGACTGGTCAGCATTTGAAAAGCATAGGGCCAGGATCAGTCCCTGAGGATCCCACCAAACACAAACTCCCATTTCTAGTTACATGCTAAATCCTGTCAATTCAATACTTTAAAATTATTTAATGTGTGTCATTTTAATTTTTTTTAATTAATAAAATGCCATGAAGTGCTGGGTTAAATGATTTACAGAAGTCTAAGCATATTATGCCAATATTTTTACCAGTGACAGTCAAATTTATAATCCCATCTGAAAAAAGATATGATGATATTTACCTTGACAGTTTTCCATTGAATTAGCATTATGTGTATTTCTGTTCTTCAAAAATTAGTATCTGTTTTACCAGCAGCTCCATGCTAAGTGCTTGGCTAATTAGCCATGACTAGCACAGTAGAAATTCCTAGGAATGAATCTCTTTAAACCTAGTCCTTGTTTAAATTCCTATTTAGAAATCTATCTCTAGTTAAGCACTAAGAAAAAGTCAGGCAGTCTTGAAGGGTCGGACTTCTCACAAAACAGAGATCTCTCAGTTAAACTGGGAAAGTGAATAAATTGTGACCGAAACAAAGCTGGTATGGAAGAGATGGTTTCTTGTATTGCACCATCTCCAGTGGCTGAAAAGCAGCAAATGTGCTTGTGGGTACTCAATGTCCTTTGGTCTGCCTTGTATCCTTAGATTATTGCAATGTTAGTTAGCAACTGGCTGACTGGACATTATATGAAACATGATTTTATTAGGAAGTAAATCATTCTGCATAATTCTAGAAAAGGGAAATGTTGAGACGTTGAAAGATTGTTTCATTTTTACTAGATGATCTGTGAAGTCAAGAACCTGAATTCTTGCTGAGAAGGTGTTGCAAGTGCTGTTTAGCTCTTTCATACACTCTGTGCTATGTGCTCTGGAGATGTTATTAATTTCTTATGAAAACCTGCTTTTGTAGTGAATCACATGATACATTCATATATCTCTTGTAGTGCTTGGGCTATTAAAAACAGTGACACAAAGGCCACATGCTTGTTTCTAGCCATGTGTGTAACCAAAAGATGAATATAAGGCATTTTGCCTCTAAAGTAAGAAATCTATCTGAAGAGCTCAGGTGGCATCCAGCTCACTTAACTTCAGACATAACCGATGTAAACATCTATATCTAGTGATTTCAGACTCCCTTTAGTGTCAGTAGAGAGGAATTGTCTCTTCTAAGGCATGATTCATATGACCTAGTTTAAATATCTACATGGGGATGAGATTAATTGTGTCCTGAAAGTGCCAGTTTCTCTCCATTTGCCAGAAAAAGCTTAGGTGACTAGCTGAGATGTAGGTCTCTCTCTTACAGACATTTCCATCTGGTAAAATTAATCCTGTCCTTCCAGGCAGGAAAAATGGGATTTTTAATGCTGGTCAGGCATCTTTTTCTCTCCTTTTCTTTTGCATGTAACAGAAGGAATGCATAAAAATGTGGGGAGGAAGAACAAGCTGTTGTGAAGGGTCAGCCAAGATGCCCTGGAGACGAGGCAAGAGCAAGAGCTTGTGGGATTGTAAGATCATCCAATTTGTTTTCCTTTGTTTTTGTCTTGGTTCTTGCTTCTAAATTACTTAATTAATACACAAAAAATAAGCAGTGAGCAATTGTACTGAGCTGTTTGCAGCATGTTTCTCTCTTGCCCAGCTGGTAGATGGGCCCATTACTTAAATGGTGTTCAATTGTATTTTATTTTAATTGCTTTAAAATTATGAGAGAACAAATTAAGGTCTGCATACTTAGGTCTGGTTCTTTTCTGAGCTCTCTGCAGCTTTCATAGTGTAGGCAGGTGCTGCAAGGACATAAAAAAAAGAGAGAGAAAGAGAGAGAGAAAGGGAAGGAACTCATTAAGTTTTTTAGATTGAGGCACGGGGTCTTCATTTGAGTTTGGTCCCTATCAGACAGTGAATCTAGATAAATGAGAACAAGGAGGAAAGGTTTAAAATTAAAACAGGAGAGATTTAGATCAGATGTTAGGAAGAAATTCCTTACTCAGAGGGTAGTGGGGCACTGGCACAGGTTGTTCAGAGAAGCTGTGGATGCCTCATTATGGGATGCATTCAAGAAAGTTTGGACAGGGCATTGAGCAACCTGGTCTAGTGGAAGGTGTTCCTGCCCATGGCAGGGGTATTGGACCCAGATGCTCTTTAAGGGAGGCTTCAAATCCAAGCTATTCTATGATTCTATGAGAAACTAGTTCAGCTCACCTGAGATTAGATACACAGAGTTGTCCAGCTGAACAGCTGACTGAATCATAAACTCAAAAAGGACCCAAAACTATGGGATCATCTCAGGGGTATACTTGGGTAGGAAGAAGACTGAACATGAGCATAGAAGTGTAGGTGTGGTTCTGAAAAACCTGAACTGCTGTCAGGGATTCACCAAAAAATGTCAATATTGGTAACAGAGTCCCTAATGCATGTTAGGGGGATATTTATTGAGTAGCAGTTAACAAATATTTATACAGTACATCCACAGTAATTTTGCTATATCTCTATAATATATAGTAAATTAGCAAGGAATTTAAGTGTCAGAGACTGTTTAAGGTAATTACAAGTTTGTAAAAGTTAGAAGCTGGTTACCAGGGAGTCTGTGAAGATCTAATCACTCTTAGCTGTCTGACCAAAACAGGTGACTTGATCCTGAGAATTTCCCAGGTAGATTTAAATCTTGATGTGATTTTCTAAAGAGGTCAAATTCCACAAAAGTTTGAATGGTTAAGTGAATATTTATTTCATACTTTTTCACACCAAAAATGTAATACTTCTCAACCCAAAGATGAGCTTGGATTTAATTGTAACCTGTAGCTATATAATTGATTTTAAGAGAACTAAGGTAAGGGAGAATGTTTGCTGTCTTCTCTTTTCATGGAAAGCTGTATATTTAATACAGAAAAATGTTTTATAGATTTCTTGACAGGCTAATAAATCATGAATGTATGGATTGTCTCCCATCAAGATATAGTTTCACACAGGATGATGAAAAAATATTCAAACACAAGTTGTTTGGGGTTTTTTTTTATCCATAGTTGTTGGAATACATCAGCTCTAATGGAAAAGGAAAAAAAAGAACTGAAAAAAAAGAGAAAATAAAAATTTTCTCTTATGATCAGTCAGGAAGAGAAGTCGTGGTGGGGCTATCCCTAGGTGATCATTCACTTCTGGGTGTCTTCTCCAATGTGTAAGGTGTTCCTGAATACCTTTTCCAAAGTAATTTCATAGTTTCTTCGGGATCTTCTCAGCCTCCTCCATTGGTTCTTCTTGCTCTTTTGCCAACAGAGCTGGCAGGAGCACTTGTCAATCACAGCTGATAAGCTTGGCACATACATCTCATGAGGAAACAATCAATGGCTGTCTAAAAGATGAGTTTCTACTGCTATCACCTGCTAAACTCAGTTGAATCCCTAGCACAGGATGTAGGTACTAACCAAAATTTAGGGACTAAGGAGAGACACTAAGGGTGAGTGAAAGAAAGAGCAATTCAAATGGTAGAAAACAAGGGCTAGAGGTACTGCCACAGCAACTGAGTAGGTGAGAAATGTTAACGGGAGCAGCTTGCTCCCAGAAAGACGGACTCCAAAAGGAAAGTCCTGAGTATTACACAGATCAAGGAAATGTGCAACCAATAAAGAATATGTGGAAGGAGAAGAAAAGAGAAAGTAATGTTTTTTCCAACTGATTGACTACACGGACTGTTTAACCCTCAGTGGACAAAGCCCTTTGTCATAGATCTTGCAACTGACTGAACAGAATACCCCCTCAACCCCTCCCATTACCTCCAAATGCCAAGCAAAAGTATCTCTTCTCTCTCCTTACTGTCAACAGCAATGAATCACTTCTGGGTTCTCCTAGTTTATTCTGGTCTTACTCATTTCAGTTTTATTATGCCTAAATTGCATCTGCCATGGTTCTGTCTCTTCACACACTTACAATCTCTCCACTGCTGACATTTGATGCTAGTTCCTGGCTTTGCATCAAACTTATCTATGTATCACTACTTTTCAACATGGTACTTGTGTCTCTGCAGTGATATTTTCTCATTGAAATGCTGTCTGTTTCTCTTGCAGTGCACATCTTTTAGTGGGTACCTTGAGACACAACTCAAAAAAATTGCTAGCCTTACTGTTTCAAATCTTCCAGATCTTATTCCAATTTTTGCTTCCTTCTTTTTCTTTCTGCACCTCTCAGAAGTTCACTGCTATACTCTCTGAGTGTTTGCCTTTGCATAGTGAGTTAAAGGCAATGCAATATCAGAACAATGCTATGTCAATGATACATAAGCACATTTTGTTTGGAAGCAAAGGATAGCAGAAAGGCCCAGAAAATTATAGGGCCTGATTTTGGTCTTACACAAATTGCAGTGTGATTTCCCACCGCTATAGTAGTGTCCTTACTGTATCTGTCTCCATCCTTCCCTTCCAGTGGGCTTAGGGACCAGTATTTTCCTTGCTTATCATTCTAGAGAGTTGTGTCACTGTCTTCCCTTTGCCTTTTGCAACTCAGTCCTAGCCTAAGTGTCTTTTACTCAAATACCTCATCATCTGGAAACCACTGTCCTGTGTTTTTCATAGAATCTTCCCTGTGTTCAGCAATTTCTCCCTCAAATAGCTAATCTACTTTGCTGTTCAACTCTTCTTGTTCATCAGGAAAGATTTTATTTTGCCCTGTTTAATTCCTTCTTCCAAGGAGAAAAAAAATTACTTTGTTCTTTCTTTCTTTAACAAATTATACCAATTCCTGTTTAGATTAAAAACAAATAAAAAGAGGTATTTTCCTCCCTTCTGTAATTACTTGTTAGGTCTGAAATGTTATCAGCCTAGAGCAACAACAAACCTACTGCACCTCTCTCAAAATTATCAGCTTTTTGTTTATGTGAAGGTCACTAGTGAGTAGAGGCAAAAAGACTTTTAGGATGAGAGATCTTAAAGATTGAGTCTGTTTCCTTTAGGAAATGCATGGTTTAAGAGGCTGTGACGTTAAACATTGTGAAGAAGATATATTTTCTGCCTGTCTCAAGATTTTCCTACACATTCCATCAAAGGGGCATTTCGGGAAGGTGAAAGGCACTCTCCTAAGTATGATAAAAGGATATATGACTGAAGGTATCACTGGACTCTGATGTCAAAACACCGTGGATGCTGAGAGTTTGGTAGGAGTATAAAAGGAGAAAAAAGATGGAAAAATGACAAATATACAGGTTCAAAAGTAGAAATTAGATAAGTTATTCTACTATTACAGTTTCACACTCCTTTTTACTTTTCTCTGCCAGACATAAGTCAATGAGTAAGATGATTCATGGCAGTTTTGTATTTCATGTATTAATAATAATTAGGAAGAAGGAAAATAACCTTATAAACACAGTTCTGAAATTTTATCCCTCAATAAAGGCCTTATGAATTGAAGATTTGGATTCAAGGAACAGAGTCTCTCTCATCTTCATTTCTCTGAGGGAATTTATAATCCCTGATATATTTGGCTGAAGTTTATCTTTCTGTTTCTCCTGTTTTAATATCTGTCAGAGAGCTGCTAAGATTTACTTACCTACTATAAGCAGAACTCATTGAAAACACATTCCCAACCATTAGATTGGATATTAAGAAAAAATTCTTCACTGAAAGCATGGTTAGGCATTGCAACAGGCTGCCCAGGGAAGTGGTGGAGTCACTGTCCCTGGAAATGTTCAAGAAACGTGGACATGGTGCTTAGAGACAGGATTTATTGGTGGCCCTGGCAGTGCTGGGATAACACTTGGACTCGATGATACTTGACATCTCTTCCAACCGTAATGATTCTATGATTCCAAGAAAAATATACTAACTGTGGGAGTACAAAAAAAAGTGAATTACATGTAAGTGGTGGTGTAAATTACTTCAGAGTGCTGAAGGTGCATGGAATATTCATTGGATGCCTCTGAAGAACTAATGGCAAGGGCATTAAAATAAAGGCATCCAAAGAAAGGCATGTTTCTACCTGCAAAAGCAGAATTTGCCTTAGGAAAAAACAGTTCTTCCTGTGATGATTATTGAAGCAGTTACAATCTGAGTGATGCTGAGAAATCATTTTATATTTCCTTGTTGCTGACAGTCAGATTTGGCTCAGGCTATTGTGCAATACTTCTTCCCTTAGATGTTTTCAAGTGGTGTTAAATTGTGAGCTAGCAGCAAGTATGGTCTGAAGGCAGTACATTGCACATGGCTTCAGTACACATTTTCATGCCTGATCTTCTATTGTGAATTATTCTGGGAACTTAAATGTAAGGAAGACAGGGAGACGTGCATTAGTCTCCTTTTCTCCATGTGGAACCTTTTCTTGCTGAGGTTTCAGGGAACCATGCTTCTCTCACAGTCTCTGTGAGGACAATAATAAACTAAGTTCAGAATTAACAGCTCAATTTCAGTTACTTGAGTAAAGTTTTTTCCTGCATTCTCCAAGGCTGGGGGACAGAGGTTTGGTTACTTTGTCCAGTACTGGTTTGACCACTGGTCACAGTGGTCAAACAGCATTTTTGAATACAATAAGATAAATAAATTATGTGGAAGACATTAAAAGTCAACATCAAAAACTTGGGAATATGGAAGAGAAAATAAAACCCAAACCAGACAAACTTACCTTCTTTCATCATACAGTTCCATGTAATGACTTAAGGTAAACAAAACGTGTACTTATAGTGGCTTTGAAACTTTTGTGGTGGAAATAGTAGAGTAAAAGCATTTCAACCATGAAACTGCAAAAAAAAGCTCTGCAAAAATAGCAATAGGTTTGGGGATTAAATGGTTTGACATTCCATGTAAAAAAATAACTTGTAAAAATGATCTTCTTTCATTCCCCCAAATCTTCCAAAGGTTTGCCTAAACGTTGCATGTCAGTAGAAACTTCTAAAACTCTGTGAGTGTGGCATTGGGCATGCACACACTTCCATGCATACTTCAGAAGAGGCCAAAATGTTGAACTGGGAGCCAGCCATAACACCTCTGCTGATATTTCAGTTTGCTGCTCTCTCATTAAGTCACTAAGGTTACTTTGACTTAATCTTCTACATTCAGAAAATGTCTCTCCAAAGAAGAAGGAGGACTATTATGATCCTTGTAGTCTTCAAATGAATTGCCTTTGGTGTTAAACTAACATAGAGGGTGGTAGCTGTAATTCATGTAACATTTCTATCAGCAGAAAAGAATGCTAGGACCAGTTTTGAGAATAAGAGAAAACAGAAATCATTCACAGGGGACTTACATGTTTTTGTAGGTCTTAGATTACCTTTCCTGGACATTGTTCTGTCAGCAAGGTCTGTGTCCTTACATAGCCCAGCAGCAATTATTACTTTTTTCCTGTAGTGATCTACTCCCAGGACACTTTCTATCACCTTTTATCAGCAAAAACACTTTTCAAATGGTAGCTAAACAGAAAAAAATATGTCGTGTCAAAATGAAACCCAAGTGGTGAATACTGACAACAGCTGTGAGCCTTTTCAGTTGGAGACTTTTATTTGGAGGCAGAATCCATCCACCCAGATGGTTGAGATGGGCTATGAAAATGGATAATGTACTTGCTGCAAGAAATGACAGCAGTGGAAAATGCTCATTGTTTGTCTGGAAGAAGAAGAGACAACCTGGATGGAGTGCAAGGCCTCAAACTGTTATCATGAATGAACTATCTCTAGGAAATGTTGATAGCAATTGTCTGTGGAGAGAGATAAAGATCTCTGCTAACCCATTTGGTAGATTAACACCAGTAGAAATAAGGTTGGGTACCCCTAACAATAAAAGTTTAGTTTTAACTCAGTGGGAAGAATGCCAATTGTTCCTCAAGTCTGAATCCTAGGTCATTATAATTTTATGAAGAAGTGTTCATGAAATTAAAATAAGCTCTTCACAGAGAATTCAAGATGCACTGTTCCTGTAGGTAAGGAAAGAAATGCTCTAAAAACATTAACAATAATTTACTGTAGGATTAGATCATCTTTCAGTGATTACTTGGGGGAAATCTTTACCCTCTCTCTCTTTCGTACCACATAAAAATGCCACAGATGCTACAGAGCCCTCAAGGCTATTTTTCCCCCCAGCTTTAAGAAGTTTCTCTTGCAAAAAGCCTTTGTAGAAGAGCACTGGGTGGCCACTGTATCCCATAAAGTCCATGGCTATTAATTACACCAGACTTATTCCAGCACTTTGAGTAGCCTAGGACCAAGAAGACAGAAATATAAATGTAATCTACTCTATTGCCTTGCTGCTCTTGGGTTTCAGTTCCTAGTCTATACCTGCTATAAAAGTGGCACAAGTCTTTATAATATGTAATTTGCAGTACTTTTCATTAAATCTGTTTCATACTATTTTGCCTGCTCTATGAGATAGAACAAATTACTGATTTAAGCCATGAGTATTACTGTGACATGCTTTCTCTTTTTTTTATTTGTATTGTAATTATTATCTCAGCTATAGACATATAGTGCTTCACATAATTAATTTCACATGTGACCATAATACAGACAGGACAAATGAACATAGCTACATGCTGTATTCAGAACTGCTGTCTTCTCAGCAGAGGGGATTTGTTCAAGTGCTTTCTCTTCCAAATGTTAGTGATTTCATGGTTTATTCATGATGGTTATCCATGAAAACATGCCTAATTGTTATGGAGAGTGTGTGTAATTCTGCATTCCTAATCCAGAAAACAGGAGCAGTGAGGATTTATAAACAAAGTTGACTCAGTGGGAATGATAACTTCTAACCCAAGCAAGCTGTTGCTTTGATAGGTTCTGAATCACAGCTGCTCACTTCAGTGGTGCAAATCCATTTCCCCCTGCTCCTTGCTCCCGTTAACCCGCTGAACCAACACCGCCAAACGAGAGCAGGGAGACATCTCTGCCCCATTTTGCACATCGTCAACAGAATTGTTTCCTGTGTTGAATTCCCACTGAAAATAAGGGTGGGACCTGGGTATAGCTGAGTTGTAAATGGAAGGTTGTGGGACTTGCTCTGGTGTTGCACTGAAGACCTGAGGCAGCCAGCAGAACATTTATTGATGAGGTTGAATCTCAGAGGCCTGAGCTAGGGACAGAAAGTGATTTTCTCCTTTACAAATGAAGCATGTCTGCTCTGGAGTGACTGAATAAATAATATGGTGATACCACATGACAGCCTTTTTGCAGTCACTTCTCATAATACTATTTTTGACCTTTTCAAGACCACAGTTTCTTCCTTCTTAAAAATAAAAATGTCTCAGTGATTTCCTCCCCATTTTAGTTTGTATTACATTTTGAGGCTCACTTTTAAAGGTTTACAGCATAATTCATACAAGATGTTTTAGCTAGATAAGTAAATTGATGGTGATAACCATCAATAGCACGTAACAGGATTAGGAATGCTGAATAATATTAGTAGCACAATTCATACATGATTTTGCTTGTTTACCTAGTATTTATGCCAGATTGAATCTTCCTTAGAATGACTAATTACACTACATTTATAAGGTAAACAACATTTAAAATAGTCTATTGTTTAAATTGGTAGCTGAAGGGTAGGCTGAAAGGCAGCTCCATTCAACTAATTGCTGCTATGACCCAGACCTTGCAACAGATATTAGGTTTGGTTTTCTTTCACAGCCTCTTCAAGCTCTGATTTTCCTTATGAGAGACTGTAAAGACGGAAAAAGCATGTTTTTTGTCTGAACAGTATCATCCAGAGAATACACAGAATAAAAGAAGGGAATCTTTTACATGCTGGTGTTTTAAGTAAGAAGTTTACACATGCATTGAAGTACCTGTCTTAATGAATTTAGGACTACCAACAATAATACATAGAGTTGTCTGCATTTCTGTATTAAAGCTGATTCAATCTGTAACTTACTATCTTAACTCTCTGATGACCTTTTTCACTACATTTCTTACAGAATTGTTTTAAACTTTAAAACTTTCAGCACTGCTAGAAACAGCAGCATTTTTTTTTGTTCAGCAGCTCCATCTGACGCTGGGAGTAAATGTATTGAAGAAAAAATATTCTTTTCACCCTATTCATATCCTTGTATTTCATGCAGTCCTTGTATTTCACACAGTCATGTCTTGGGCTGCGTCCAAAGCAGTGTGGCCAGCAGATCTCTGCTTTTTCAAGATGCCACCTGTCGTGCTGCCTCCAGCTCTGGAGCCCTAAATATAAGAAGGACATGAACATGTTAAGAGTGTGTCCAAAGGAGTCCACAAAGGTGGTCAGAGGGCTGGAGCAGCTCTTCTATGAAGACAGGCTGAGCGAGCTGGAATTCTTCTTGGAGAAGTTTTTGGGGGAACCTTAGAGTACCTTAAGGGGCTGCGAGAGAGCTGGAAAGGGACTTCTGACAAGGACATGGAGTAAAAGGACAAAGGGAAAAGGCTTCAAACTGAGAAAGGTAGGTTTAGATTAGACATTGGAACAAATTCTTCAGTTTAAGGGCAGGGCCACAGCTTCTCTGGCCAACCTGTTCCAGTGCCTCACTGGAACAGGTTGCCCAGAGAAGCTGTGGCTGCCCCATCGCTGTAATTGTTCAAGGCCAGGTTGGATGGGGCTCTGAGCAACTTGGTCTAATGAGTGGCATCCCTGCCCATGGAAGAGGGATTGGAACTAGAAAATCTTTAAGGTCCCTTCCAGACCAGAGAATGGATAACACTGGGTTTCTGTTTCTAAAACTGGGTTTCTGTTTTGACTTGTATTTCTCTAAAGGGAGATTGAACTAATTATATTTGTTATAAAATCTCAGAGTAAGTAGAATGTTTCTCTCTTCGAACCAAGACCTGTCACAAAAAGTTCTCCCTCTCTGCCTATCAGTAAGAGGAGTTTGTGAACTCCCACAGTTAAGGCCTTTAAATGGGATTCAGGCATCACACTTCAGTGAAATGGTGTATGGGTGCCTGCAGCTGCTGTTTACTCCTTTTGTATTTGTTTATGTTCTTGTTAAAAGATGGAGCATCAGTTTACACTATGCACCATGTGGCAAAAAGGAAGCTCCTAAATGGTGTCTGAATAAAGAGTTTTACTGTTGTAAAACAGTATCCATGGGAAGAAAAGTTACAGAGTATGTGGTTTTTTTTCTTCTGCCTATAATATTTTGCTGGTACTATGGATAAAATCCAAAATGTGTTTTGCTTATTAGGATCAGCTGATGAAAAATATCCAGGTTCAGGTTTGTGCAAATGATTCTCTGTGTCTTTTGTAAGAAATAGATGCTTATCCCTGTGTTGTTTTGTTTTGCAAGTGATTAAATATACTAAATCCTGCAAAAGGGAACAGGAGATGGTATCTTCCTACAAAGATAACTTCTGTAAGGATAGCTAATGCTTTTTCAGGCACTTTGTGCTCCAAAATGAGATTGTGAAACAGAGTAACTGGCAATTGAATTCCCAGGTAAGGGTTAGTCTTTTCCCCTCCTTTGTGCTGTCTCTGGATGTGAGATTTTAACACTCTGTAAATAGCTTTGGTTTCTGTTCTACTGCAAGTGCTGCTATTATTGCTAGTACTCTAATCACTATGTTAATAAAATGGCTTTAATATTATGCTTTAGTACTTCTAAATACTCAACTTTCTGGAAAGAAAACCCAAACATATGCTCTAATAACCTTGATCTTTCAGCTAAGGTAATTTTAGATTTAATGAAAATCAGCATTTAGGATATCTTAAATAATGTAGCTCCTAATAGCTTGTCATTAATAAGATTTTAGGATTCCTCCTGTGTTAGGATACATGTGAATGCAAATAATGTACTTCAGCAACTTTCATTTTATTTCAAAACCAATTCTACAGAGATACACTAAAATGCAAACCTCAGAAGAGATGCACATGATTTATAATTAGCAAAGGAATACTTATTGAAGAAGTTCTTGTGGGTGGACCATGGATGGACACCAGGTGCCCACCAAGCCATTCTGTCCCTCCCCTCGTCAGCTGGACAGGGGAGAGTGCGTATGATGCACGGCTCTTTGGCTGAGATAAGGGCAGAGAGAAATCTCTCACCAATTACTGTCATGGGCAAAATATGCTTGACTTGGGAAAATTAGTTTAATTTATTACCAAAGATAGCAGAGTAGGATAATGGGAAATAAAATCAAAACCTAAAATACCTCCTTCCCACCCCTCCCTCCATCCTGGGCTCAACTTCACTCCTGATTTCTCTACCTCCTTTCATCCAGCAGGGCAAGGTGACAGGGAGTGGGAACTGTGGTCAGTTCATCACACATTGTCTCTGCTGCTCCTTCCTCCTCAGAGGAAAGATTCTTCACACTCTTTCCCTCCTCCAGCATGGGGTCCCTCCCCCAGGAGGCAGTCCTGAATGAACTTCTCCAATGTGGTTACTTCCCATGGGCTGCACCTCTTCATGTACTGCTCTAGCATGCGTCTCTTCCACAGGGTGCAGTCCTTCAGGAACAGACTACTCCAGCTTGGGCTCCTCTCTCCACTGGGCCACAGGTCCTGCCAGGAGCCTTCTCCAGCGTGGGCTTTCCCAGAGTCACAGCCTCCTCTGGGCATCCACCTGCTCTGGCATGGGATCCTCCAGGGACTGCAGGTGGATCTCTGCATCCCTGTGGTCCTCCATGGGCTGAAGAGGCACAGCTGCCTCACCGTGGTTTGCACCATGGGCTGCAGGGAATCTCAGCTCTGGCATCTGAAGCACCTCCTGCCCTTCCTTCTACACTGACCTTGGTGTCTGCAGAGTGTTTGTCTTACATGTTCTCACTGTTATTTCTGGCTGCAGTTGCTGTTTTTTTCCCCTTCTCACGTATGTTATCCCAGAGACTCTGCCGCCATCACTAATGGGTCCATCTTGGAGCTGGCTAGCACTGGCTCTGTTGGACATGGGAGAAGCTTCTGACAGCTTCTCATAGAAGCCACCCCCACAGCCTTCCACTACAAAAGTTTTGCCACACAAAGCCAATACAGTTCTTCAGTAGAAAAAGGTGGAAGATATTTGGACTTCATGGTGGCTGGTTTTTATTGTAGTGTGTGTATAGGAGCTGCATGGGAGCTAAGCTGCTACTGTAATTCCTTCTTGACTGGAAGTATTGCTTACATTCAGGACCTGTCATGGCTTTGGAGATGAGCCTCTTGGTGTACTGAGGAAAAAAATAAATTAGAAAAGACACAGCAACAAGCTACTAGAGGAAAAGTGAAGGTGTAATTCTCTGAGGGTGTATATGATGGAGGGACAGTCCAGCTGGCATCACTGCCTGAGTGCCCTGCTGCACATACAGTTGCACTGTTCTTGAAATAGTTCTTATATGGCTGTAGTTTTCATCCAAATGTTTAAGGAAAATTAGTTTTGGTTTGCCTTTTTTGGGTCTGAGTAAAGCAGCCTGTGTAGTGGAGTTGGGAGAGACAGCATCCTACTTGTAAATTGAACCTAGTGAGTTTGTTTGATCTGGTTTTGGTTTGTTGGTTTCTTTGTGTTGCTGATTTTTCTTTTCTTTTAATAGAAAAATATTCCAGAATTTAAACACAATTTTTTTCTATGTGATTTTCAAATAGCATTTGTGGGTCACAAGATCTGTTTTAAGGTAGTGTGGTTTCATGCCAGCCAGGAACCAAGCACCAGACAGGTGCTTGCTCACACCCCCACCAGCTGGATCAGAGACAGAATTGGAATGGTGGTAAAGGCTGGAAAACTTATGGATTGAGATAAATTTTATTAGGGAAAACAAAAGCTGCACACAGAAGCAAAACGAAACAAGGAATTAGTTCACCTTCCAATGGGCAGACAGGTGTTCTGCCACCTCCAGAAGAGCAGGGCCCTGTCATGCATAACATTGACTTGGGAAGACAAAATATCCGCTCCAAATGACCCCCCTTCCTCCTTCTTCTTCCTACTTTATGTACTGAACATGATGTCTTATAGTCCCTTTCATCATTTGGGGTCACCTGTCCTGGCTGTGTCTCCTCCCAACCTCCCCTGCACACCCCATTTCCTCCCCGGTGTAGCAGGATAAAAGCAGAAAAGGCCTTGGCTCTGTACAAGCCCTGCTCAGCAATAACAAAAACGTCTCTGTATTATAGCCCTGTGTTCAGCACAAATCCAAAACACAGCTCCGTTCTAGCCTCAATAAAAACAATTAATTCTACACTGGCCTAAAACCAGCACATGAGGAAAGTCAGACTGGACTTTTGTCATCATGTCTGAACCCCACCCTCACACAAATAAATGAAAAAAACATCATTATTAGAGATCGTCTCCATGGTAAAAATAGCTGTTTGGTTTTCTTCCACAGACAGAGATCTCTTGTATGAAATGAAGCAAAGCAAGTGAAGTGATGTCGGCCTTATTAATGACATCACCCAGTTATGCTGGTATATTGAAAAATTGTATACCATTTTTTTTTATAGAAGTCTTTTGCTTTGCAAGTTTCTTTTGCATTATAAAAGTTGGATTCTGCTGCTGGGTTCACAGCATGGATTTCAGAAAGTAGACAAACCCAAAGGGTATTTTTTTCCTCCTTGAAGTCATCAAGTGGGGATCCACAGCATGTTCCCACTCTTTAAACTGCATACATGCCAAAGTTCTCCTTTCTTCTACTTACACTGAAGCTGGTGCTACAGGATTAAACCTTCTCAGTGATTTGTCTCCAGTAATTCAAACAACTGCAGTCAAAACCTGGGGACAGCTTTTCTGCTGGTGGTTTGTTTCCCTTTGTACCTTTCCCCGCAAGCAATAGCCATAAAAAGAGGAATAGTGCTCATCAGTCATGCAGGGAAAGCTTCCTTCCTTCCTTCCCCAGTAATGAGGGGTTAATTCAAACCTTTTTTTTTTTTTT